>OX421499.1:33807189-33974689 GCA_949126835.1 Anisus vortex
ATTGTTCACTGGTTGTTCATTGTTCACTGACGTAGAAAGAAAAATTGAGATTTGTCATTATAGGGGAGGGAGATAGTGATGGGTGCTATCTAGGGTGGGCATGCACAACAAGTCTTCACCTCCCGAACTCTCTGCATTAGTCTGTGCTCACAGTATTTATGATCCATGCAACCCCCCCCCCCAAAAAAAAAAACACACACACACAAACACACAGCTGAGAAAAATAATTTTACTATTGACGACCGTCTAACTACATTGACCCGACCAACAGCTGCAGGTAACATCGTGAGATAGCGAGATTCGCTAAACAAGACGAGCTGTTTGGCGTTAAGATGTAAAAGGGTAAACAAAGGCGGGCACACCAAGGTCCTGTCCTAGACTAGCCACCCCTCGGCACGCCAATATATAAAATAAATACTAGTCTAAGTTTGCAGAGTACTATTAGAATTAGAACAATAAACCTATTCTGTAAATAAGCAGTTAACTTAGACAATGTCATAATGACCTACACTGAGATTACACATTAAATCAAACACTTGACAACTACGAATGCAATTTTCATTTTTTTAAAATCGTTCCTCTCTCGCTTATGGGGACTGAATGGCCGAGGGGCAACGCGTTTGGGTGGGGTACCAAAGGTCCTGGGTTCAAATTCCTAATGAAGGTTACGATATTTTTCCCCGGGGACTCGATGGGTTGGGGAATAGTAAAGGCGGCTTGGAATTGTGCTGGCCACACAATCATTCGTATGGCCACAGAAACTGGTGAACGCTGCTTCACCGACCCCATGGATCAATTTGTCCCAACGTGTACTTTACTTTTACTCTCTCTCTCTCTCTCTCTCTCTTAATTTAGTTTGTTCTTTTTATAATACTTATTCAATAAACTTCCACACAGCTTGCTTAAAACCTAAACCTATCTGGAATAGACTCTAATTGCTTAAGAGGAGTTTAAAAGGACATGTAACTGACCCCCCCCCCCCTCCCCCTCATTTCATTTTTTTGTTAACAATAACAAATCCATGTAGATTAAACAGTTTTATGGTCTGAACACAAGGACGCAGATGGAATTCGACAATTATAAATCCCCCCCTCTCTCTCTCTCTCGCCCATACCTTTTATAATGCGCTCTGAGCTTACATTATGTTTGTTTGCAGCGCTATACAATTATAATTATTATTTTTATTTTATGTTTAAACCGGGGCAAACATTTTCTGTAAAATAAATATGTTTCCTTATTAAATTGATTAAGTAAATTATCTTCACCAGCAGTAAGCTGATGTTCAATAAAGGTAAGAGTACATTTGTTTAAAACTGTATATATTTAGTTATATAGATCTTATTTGTTGTAAATACAAACGTGGTATGGCTACGTTTAGAGCAAATTAATCTTTTGCATAGAAGGGACGTCTCTAGCTCTGTAACTTAGAACGAATGGCAGAATTATAAAGTCATCCAATCCATATATATAAATATATATGAAAAAAACATACAGACTATTAATTGGGTTAATGAGAGGAATGTTATCATACAAGCATACTGTTATCAACGCGATAATTCCACACCTAAATATTAAAGAAATAAATTGAACATTATTAATGATATCTAGAATCAGACCGGTTATTAAAAAAACAACAACAACGACTAAACGAAATAATATTCTCTATATTTTTTGTATTTCCTGAACCGTTATGGTCGTTGGAGGAAGCTAATAGACATTGCGTGAAAAAAAGAATCTATAAGTTGTTATATATGTTTAACTTTACACTAGTTTTTACTGTATCTATTGACTTTTACCAAAACATGAGCACAAGCCTAGTGATTGGCCATTATAGTGATTGAATATATATATATAGTTCAAACATCAGAATATAATGTCACTAATCCATTTATTCTAAATGTAAGAAAACTTATTAAAAAAAAGTGTGCACTATTGTTGTTTTTACAGATGAAGTCTCCAAGTATGTGGCTGAAGAAATTACGTCGGCAGACGCTGCTCATTAGTATGTTGTTGGTTTCCCTACTTCTGTGCTTAGTAACGATGGCGCGGCACTATAAGACCGGCTACATTGATTTAACGGCTTATAAGAAATTTGAGCTTCGAAAAAGGGTCGATCAGCGACCGCTTCAAATGACCAGCGTCCCGAACAGCGTCCCTGACAGCGTACCAACCGGTTTCTTAGCCAGCGTTTTCCCGAATATTTTCCAGACTAACATTTCGACCACTGAGCGGAAAAAAGTCGAACCTGAGAAAGGTAAGTCTATGTCTATTTAACAAGGGGGCGGGGGGGGGGGGGGTTGAAGCCGGTTAAGTTTAGGCCAATATAAATTTAGTTTTATCTCAGCAACTCGTTCTGTATCCCCATTCAGTCTTTAAATGCACTCACTGTCTAATTATTAGGCTGAAAAGCTGATCAAATTTGTCAATCGAATTTAGTTATTCCACCAGAAATGTCTAATTGTTTGGTGCTCTCTTACCATCTGGCGCATTAATTACCCCGTGAACCACAGTCACACGTGGCACCTCTTTTAATACCTGCAAATTTCGAGTTTAACACTGAGTTGCTAAACCACACCGTAGCGTTTACTAAACATAACACTAAACAAAAATCAAAACAAAAAAAAATTACTTCGACGGAGTTTGTTTGGCAGATCTAATTAAATGTAATAATAACGATATTTGTATAGCGATGCCAACAAAATAATGTAAGCTCAGCCTGCATTTAACATGGAGCAACAAACAACTAAGAACACGGATTTAAACTATAGGTTAAAAAATATATATCTAAAGGTAATGAATAAATTAAAAACTTCGCAAACATAGGACAAAGTAAAAAAATGTAGCATTAACCGACCTCTTATAGAAGTGAAAGTAGGGGTCTACAATAGTTAAACTTTCTCAAACATACAATGTTTTTTTGTTTTTTTTGTAAATTGTGTTTTGTCAAAGTAAATTGTAAAAAAAAAATAGTTTAAAAAATGTCAAGGATTTACAATCCGCACATGTTATCTTTACAACGTCTTATAATGATTGTTTTACAACTTTCTGTTTACCATTAAACTGTACAACTGATGCTGATAAAGAAACAGTTATTTTGACTTTTGTTTGAAAATTCAGAATTGATTTGATCAGAAAAAAAAAAGAAAAAAACATACAAAGACAGCTGTATATATATATATAAAAGAAACAAACATGTTTTAATAAGAAAAATGTATTCTTCAATATTATCAATATCTTGTATGCTGGTACAGTTAGAAGCCATTGGTTAAAATAATTTGATAAAACCTATAAGAAAGTTCCAATGTGTTGAAGTTTTAGATTTCGTGTACGGGGCCGTAAACAATGTTTGAATTATCGCCCTTATTTGTATAAATTTGTTATTGTGGACGTTAACTAGATGGTGCTTGTGTTGATCAATGGCGTCACAGCTGCAATACTCCTCTATCTCTTTGATGTTTTATCTCAAGTGCAATGATCAACCAATCTATCTATCTATCCGTCCATCTATCTATCTATCCGTCCATCTATCTATCTACCCGTCCATCTATTTATCTATCCGTCCATCTACCTATCTATCCGTCCATCTACCTATCTATCCGTCCATCTACCTATCTATCCGTCCATCTATCTATCTATCCGTCCATCTATCTATCTATCCGTCCATCTACCTATCTATCCGTCCATCTACCTATCTATCCGTCCATCTACCTATCTATCCGTCCATCTACCTATCTATCCGTCCATCTACCTATCTATCCGTCCATCTACCTATCTATCCGTCCATCTACCTAACTATCCGTCCATCTACCTATCTATCCGTCCATCTACCTATCTATCCGTCCATCTACCTATCTATCCGTCCATCTACCTATCTATCCGTCCATCTACCTATCTATCCGTCCATCTACCTATCTATCCGTCCATCTACCTATCTATCCGTCCATCTACCTATCTATCCGTCCATCTATCTATCTATCCGTCCATCTATCTATCTATCCGTCTATCTATCTATATATCCGTCTATCTATCTATCTATCCGTCTATATATCTATCTATCCGTCCATCTATCTATCTATCCGTCCATCTATCTATCTATCCGTCCATCTATCTATCTATCCGTCCATCTATCTATCTATCCGTCCATCTATCTATCTATCCGTCCATCTATCTATCTATCCGTCCATCTATCTATCTATCCGTCCATCTATCTATCTATCCGTCCATCTATCTATCTATCCGTCCATCTATCTATCTATCCGTCCATCTATCTATCTATCCGTCCATCTATCTATCTATCCGTCAATCTACCTATATACCCGTCCATCTATCTATCTATCCGTCAATCTACATATCTACCCGTCCATCTATCTATCTATCCGTCAATCTATCTATCTATCCGTCCATCTATCTATCTATCCGTCCATCTATCTATCTATCCGTCCATCTATCTATGTATCCGTCCATCTACCTATCTATCCGTCCATCTATCTATCTATCCGTCTATCTATCTATCTATCCGTCTATCTATCTATCTATCCGTCTATCTATCTATCTATCCGTCCATCTATCTATCTATCCGTCCATCTATCTATCTATCCGTCCATCTATCTATCTATCCATCCATCTATCTATCTATCCGTCCATCTATCTATCTATCCGTCCATCTATCTATCTTTCCGTCCATCTATCAATCTATCCGTCCATCTATCTATCTATCCGTCCATCTATCTATCTATCCGTCCATCTATCTATCTATCCGTCCATCTATCTATCTATCCGTCCATCTATCTATCTATCCGTCAATCTACCTATCTACCCGTCCATCTATCTATCTATCCGTCAATCTACATATCTACCCGTCCATCTATCTATCTATCCGTCAATCTACCTATCTACCCGTCCATCTATCTATCTATCCGTCAATCTACCTATCTACCCGTCCACCTATCTATCTATCTATCCGTCCATCTATCTATCTATCCGTCAATCTACCTATCTACCCGTCCATCTATCTATCTATCCGTCAATCTACCTATCTACCCGTCCATCTATCTATCTATCCGTCAATCTACCTATCCACCCGTCCATCTATCTATCTATCCGTCCATCTATCTATCTATCCGTCCATCTATCTATCTATCCGTCCATCTATCTATCTATCCGTCCATCTATCTATCTATCCGTCCATCTATCTATCTATCCGTCCATCTATCTATCTATCCGTCCATCTATCTATCTATCCGTCCATCTATCTATCTATCCGTCAATCTACCTATCTACCCGTCCATCTATCTATCTATCCGTCAATCTACATATCTACCCGTCCATCTATCTATCTATCCGTCAATCTACCTATCTACCCGTCCATCTATCTATCTATCCGTCAATCTACCTATCTACCCGTCCACCTATCTATCTATCTATCCGTCCATCTATCTATCTATCCGTCAATCTACCTATCTACCCGTCCATCTATCTATCTATCCGTCAATCTACCTATCTACCCGTCCATCTATCTATCTATCCGTCAATCTACCTATCTACCCGTCCATCTATCTATCTATCCGTCAATCTACATATCTACCCGTCCATCTATCTATCTATCCGTCAATCTACCTATCTACCCGTCCATCTATCTATCTATCCGTCAATCTACCTATCTACCCGTCCATCTATCTATCTATCCGTCAATCTACCTATCTACCCGTCCATCTATCTATCTATCCGTCAATCTACCTATCTACCCGTCCATATATCTATCTATCCGTCAATCTACCTATCTACCCGTCCACCTATCTATCTATCCGTCCATCTATCAATCCAGCAAGTTATCCCTCTATATTTCTACCAACACATTCAATCATTCATCAATAAATCTATATGTCATTTGTCCATTCACTGATCTATCTATTAATAGCTTTCCATTTCTTTATCTAATAATAGTAATAATATTAATAATAATAACAATAATATATATTATATAATATAAACTTTCTAGCTAATTATATATCTTTTACTTCTTCTTCATATTACTGTGGAGACCCCTTTAGGACCGAGGAAAGAGTCCACAATTTAACTACATATAAAATAAAAAACATCACAACACAATAATTATAAACAGATGACAGAGTTTCACTTTAAGTTTTTTTAGCCCAGCCATTCAGTGAAGATTTGAAAGCCGGCACAGTAGGGGCAGTGATGGAGGCCTGGTCCAGGGTGTTCCACATCCTAATGGCTGACGGAAAAAATAAATATTTGTAGACGTCGGTGCGTGCGTGTGGGACATGCAGTTTGAGCGGATGGCATCGGGTAGAGCGGGACACCTGTTGGATTCGACCTGGCTGTGTGGACATTTTCACGTGGCGGTTCACGATCTTGAAAATAGTGGTGACCTTGTTTACCAATATGCAGTGTTGTAGGGGCTCCAGTTGGAGTTTGGCCACCAAAGCAGTGGTGCTTGTTCTAAGACCGTAGTCCTGTAAGACTGTATTTATCCATCGATGAATATATGAGTATATAGTTTTTTTTTTTAAAGTTTGTCTTTCTCCTACAGGTTTATATAATTTTACTGTGGTCACTGCCTTGATGGACATTGGTCGAGGCTCGTGGAAAATTCAAGTAAGGTCATACGAAAAATATTTGTCCTTCATGGAGCAAGTCCTAAGGTTGGAGGTCAACATGGTTGTATATATTGATGCAAAAGGTAAAAGTTCTGTTGAACGAATGAGACGCGGTAAAGAGACACATACAAGGATTAACATTGTTAGTTTAGTTGATCTACCTTTTTACAGGTTAGTTTATCAGTTTATATTTCTAACCGTTAATGAATCAATCAATAATCAATATGTCTATCTATCAATATTTTTTTTATCTTATCATCTATATAATGATCTATCTATCTGTCATCTATAAATCTATGTATCTATTAGCTTACCTACCTACCTGCTTACTTATATACGTAAGGTATATACCTGGGGTAGACTTTAGTTACTATTATTTATGTTTCAGTATTACACGAACTCTCCTTATGGTCCTGGGTACAAACTCAGGATTTGCGTTCTAACAGTTCCTTTCCTTGACGTTGGAGTAGTAAATAAATATTATAGTATTGTAAACAACACAATAGAATAGTAATTTGGCGAGGAAGCTTCATTGTAAATGTTGTTGAGAATTTAATTCAGGTGATATGTTCCAATATATACAATATGAAGATTATGTACAGTTATAATAAAATAGTGCAAACACAAGCGTCCTCAAAAGAAATTATCTCGAAACTCACTGTCTTTCAAAAAAACAAATCACTAAATACTATTCGACTTGTGCGGGGGACAGACCTATTACTAGGAGGGGTGAAAATAATGGTATGATTTCGAAACTCATTATAAAAATCATAGGAACTCCCCATGCAGAAATAATTAACCATGCCTAGCCACTCCGAGAATTTAAGGTCAACACGGAATACCAAAATTACCAAAGAATCTTTCGCCTTCGTACTAAAAGTCAAGGAAATGGAAAAAAAAGCCCCGCCCACAAAATCTTGTGTAGGGAGAAAAAAGAGAGGGGAATAAGCATTGTGTGTTCCAATACTTGGAAACCAACAGTATATGACACTAAGAAATCAACAACTCACAACACAATGCCTCTAATATATTCTCAAATGTTTGGAAACCTTATAAATATTGCATCCGTCCGTCCTCAAGGTACGGTGTAATCCCCTTTTGTAAAAGGATGCCACGATAGCCTTGGTGAAGCTTTTAACGAGCCAGCAGTTGCCCAGGCAGCAGGCCCTCTCTCTCTCCACGCAGATGGTGATTTCAGGGTAGGAGCTAAGCTGATACAGAAGGCCAGGAGTAGGCTTGGGTTAGCAGAGGCTTTTTGAGACGCAAGGAATGAGATTATTTCGAGAGGAGTGGGTGCTTATTTACCACATACATCCCCGGCTGTATTAACCTTGAACCACACATACTCAAAATCACTTAGCCTACATATTCTACCATTTTACTTTGTCTTGCCAGGTATAGAGCTAGAATAGCTGAAATTATGGAGAGTGAGGAGTACAAAAAGGATAATGAGCTGGTGGCACTGAAACTCTGTGAGTCTTACAGTCCAGAATATGACATTGTCCAGTTCTCGAAGCTATATTTTATCAACAGGTAACAAAGTACAGTTATAGTCTACGTGTCAATTTTATTTGTACAATACCTCGACTATACTAACAGATATTGATGCGATGGTCCTACAAAGTACCTTGCATTTTTTACATTATTTATTCTATCTCTAAGATAGATCATTAACAGAAACCATTTGGGGAAAACCCGTTCTCTACGTCCTATTTATAGCGTTTATAAATAGCGCAAGAAATAAAGAGACTTTACAGATAGAGAATAACACATGAACCAATTCATTCAATGTTAGGCTCTTTATAAGACAGTTTATTAAGTAACGCAAACACTTTCTTTTTTTCAGAACAATTTGGGAAAACCCGTTCTCTACGTCATACTTTATGTGGATAGATAGCGGATACGCCCATGGCCGTGACGTATTTCCCAAAAACAACGTCTGGATCCCGAAAAATCTCTTTGAGTTCTCCGACAAGGTGACCTTCATGGAGAGGTATCCTGGGGTCAAACTCTATGAAAATATGAAAGCCATACTGCACAAGCGGAACATCAACATACTGGCGGGAAACTTTTTTGGAGGTGGCGCAAGGGCGTTGAAGGAGCTCTGTGAAATGCAGAAGGTTCTGGTGGAAGAATGGATGAGAAATGGAGTAGTGGACGACGACCAGACGACGTACATGTTGATGTACTATAGGAAGCCATCTTTGTTTCACCTCGTGCCCGCGGACTGGTATGATGTCTTCAACGTGTTCAACACCAATACAACAGGAAGCATAAAACTATAGAAACCTTGACATTGACAATATTACCATTGAATTTGTGTTCTATCCATATATGTATTATATAAATTATGCCATCTATACATATTATATAAAGTTGATATATGTTATATAAAGTAGGCTGTCTATATATATGTATTATATAAAGTAGGCTATCCAGTGCTTTTTTTGTAAAAAAAAAAAGGTGCCGGTACTCAGTGATGGATTGCTTAACTTTTAAAGCAGTTTCGCATTGTATATTTTAATTCTTATTGCGCGCAATTTTAAAATAATTCAACTTTAACGAATTAATATTATAATAAATTAATAATAAACGTTAAAATACAAGAAAAGTAATAATTTTTCCCCACATTGAAAAAGGTGCCGGTACGCCGTACCGGTGCGTACCGTCACAAAAAAAGCACTGAGGCTATCTATATATCTATAATATAGGTATATATATATATATAAAATCCCCGCGTGTGCATTTAACCAATCAAATTGGTTTATTTTAAGGACACGTAACCTCATTGTCTCATATTTCACCTTTGCAATTTGGCATTGCACACGTGTCCTCGCTAGCTGTGTGGATAACGTATACCAAATATAAATATGTATATATATATATATATATATATATATATATATATATATATATATATATATATATATATATATATATATATATATAAATATATATATGGTCTTTTATAAATATATAGCCGTCGAGGTTGAAATAATTGTCAAACACCCGCAGATTAATGTTTGATTTTTTTTTACGGATATGTAGGCCTACCGGAAATTCGTGAACACGTTTAAGCATTACATATTGAAAAGGCCAGGCCTTTCTAAGATTTGTTCATATATCTATGATTTTCTTTTTTTATATAAATTTATATTCTTAATACATAGGTAATATGCATATAAATAATGTATATTTATACAACCTTTGTTTTTAAGATTTGTTGTAATAATAAACAGCTTCACTTTTGATTTTCCCCTCGATTTAACTTCTCTTTCTCGCTCTCTCTCTCTCTCTCTCTTCATCTCCTTACAACTGCCCAATATCCTCTTCTCTCTCTATATATTTATTCTTGAAAGTTAGGGGTCTTTCGAAGAATTTATTTTTTTGTCTATACCTCCCCTTTCCAATTGTTCTGTCTCTCTTTCTGTCTCCTACCCTACATCCTACATCCTACATCCTACATATCCCGTAGTCTGTTAGACCGTTGGGGCGCCACAGATGACATGTAAACCAGCCTCCTCCACTCCTCCCGTCTCTCAGCCGTTCTCATTGCCTCGCACAGTTTTGTACCTGTCCATTCCTTGATATTATCTTCCCAACGTTTCTTTGGTCTTCCTCTCTTTCTGCCTCCTCTGGTGGTACCCTGCAGGATGGTCTTTGCAAGCCCGTTGGTTCTGGTGACGTCTTTCTGTCTCACTCTCTTTAATTTTATTTACAAGCTACTTACTCCGCTAATCAGTAGAATTGAATTGTAATATTGTGAAGATGTCATACCGCACAAAAGGCCAGGCCTGAATTAAGCCGTCAAAGAAGGTCTCACTTAATCTTTTCATAGTCTTATGATATTGACTCTTCAAAAAGACTATATTATATCATTCACCTGACTTCGCCTAGTTTACCGGAAATGTTATCAGTAATCAACAATCACAGATCGAAATGATACATGCAATATCGCCACATTAAATTCATTTTTTTTAAAAATCATTTACACTGAGCTAGGAACGATAATTCAGTAAATTTAGAAATATACAGTCTTAACATGATACTCTCCCTTGAGAGACTATCTTCTTTTTTTAATTCGTTTTTTATTTTTTAAATTAGTATTTCAGCAAGCTAATAAATCTATTATATGAGCCATAAAATATTCAAGCTAATAAGGTAAATTATATTAACCGGCAATTGGTTATGGAGTTAGTTCACCGGTCTCACGTCTGCTGCCTCAGTGTTAAAGTAAAGTAAGTCTACACTTCGGACCCAACTGATCGTAGGGCTGGTACAGCAGCGTTCACCAGTTTCTGTGGCCGCGTCATGCTGGGGGGGGGGGGGCAACACAATGCCCATCCGCCTTTACTTTACCCCAACTAATGTCAGGTACCCGTCAGAGCTGGTTAGACTCAGGGACACCCTCAAGTCCGGCAAAAAAAATCCTAGGCTTCACCAGGATTCGAACCCATAATTTTCGGATCGCCAGTCGAACGCGCTACCGCTCGTCCACCGTGCACTAGTGTTGTTTAAAATTGAAGATCCAGGTTCTGACCAAAGTCACTTACTAGACTAAATGTCACTTACTAGACTAAATGTCACTTACTAGACTAAATGTCACTTACTAGACTAAATGTCACTTACTAGACTAAATGTCACGTACTAGACTAAATGTCACTTACTAGACTAAATGTCACTTCGTAGACTAAATGGCACTTCGTAGACTAAATGTCACTTACTAGACTAAATGTCACTTACTAGACTAAATGTCACTTACTAGACTAAATGTCACTTACTAGACTAAATGTCACTTACTAGACTAAATGTCACTTACTAGACTAAATGTCACTTACTAGACTAAATGTCACTTACTAGACTAAATGTCACTTACTAGACTAAATGTCACTTACTACACTAAATATCACTTACTAGACTAAATGTCACTTACTAGACTAAATGTCACTTACTAGACTAAATGTCATTTACTAGACTAAATGTCATTTAGTGGGGCGATAGGGTATTTAGCTCAAAATAACTGTGGCTACTACGGGTATAATATCATAAGTATTACTACAATAGATTTTCTAAGAATCTCTTTCCCTTTGATTATTTCTGTCTCTCAGATTTGATCTCTCAATGGATGTCTCGCTATTTTTGTCTTTCTTTTTCTGTCTCCCTCTGCGTTTCTTTCAGTCTCTCTCTCTCTCTCTCTCTCTCTCTCTCTCTTTCTGCCTCTCTCTCTCTCTCTCTCTCTCTCTCTTTCTGCCTCTCTCTCTCTCTCTCTTTCTGCCTCTCTCTCTCTCTCTCTTTCTGCCTCTCTCTCTCTCTCTCTCTTTCTGCCTCTCTCTCTCTCTCTTTCTGCCTCTCTCTCTCTCTCTCTCTCTCTCTCTCTCTCGTTCTGTCTCTCTCGCCGTCTATATATCACTGTCTATCGATATTTGTCTGCGTCCTAGATCGGACACTCCTTTGGGCCCCCCCCCCCTGAAGTAGGGGCCCGGGGGGGGGGACTCTCTAAATTGGACCCCCTTCCCCTCCCCTAGCTACGCCACTGATTACGTCTCGCTGTCTAAGGTGGTCTGTTAACTAAATGACTTCTTGGTACCCTCAAAGAATCTTGTCTATAATGACAGGACTCAGGACTACACAATTTTATCTAAGACTCCAGGGACAATTCACATAACTTTAATTTGACATAACACATACATCGACACTAAATACAAACAAATAATCACAGGATTTTTAGAAAAACTAAAGTAGTATTAAAAAAACACAACCTAGCCGTCCCTCATTACACTCTACTCTCTAAAACAAAAACATCTACACGCCACATGGCAAAACGGGCAAGGGTCAACCAGGATCACCAAAAGAGTGTGACCATCTTTTATAAAGGAAGGTAATCACAACAAGCACAAAAACAAGGGAATTAATTAATTATTACCTCATACATCACAATATATATATATATATATATAGCCTTAACCCTTCCCGTACCGACCTACTTCTATCTATGCTGCCTTCAGTTCCGCTATATACGCGCCCGGGACTGTAAGGGTTAAATGTAACTAAGAGTCTAATCAACTGTTATACCACCCCCCATTACTAATCCGTATGTCTGCTTTAAGTATTTATTATTCTTTAATGTCTATTCAAGATATCTATAGTAAAGGTAGGTACATTGGTTTTCAAGAAAAAAAAACGCTCTGATAATTGTTGACATACACATAGGCCTTAACAAAAGAAGGACAATATCGAGCGTATATACATGTATAACAAAAGGCCATCATAAATATACACTTATTACTAACAGTTTTATTTTAATAAAGAGAATTCAAACACTCCTCAAAGGAATATTAAATATCCTTCCAAAAGATGGTATTTCAATAGTGTCTCATTTCATACACGCTTAACCCTTCTCATCTCATTGGGTACTTTTAATACACACTTTTTAGTTTACTTAAGCTTGAAAGGGTTAAATAGTTTATAATTATGTTTGTGAACAGTTTTGGAGAAACTTATAACATGGACTTCAAGACAAGTGTGTCTGTAGTATGCAATCCTTTCGCCCACAAAAAAAATGAAATAAAAATCTTTAGAAAAGAAAATGAATTATATGATTTCAAATTCCCGAAAAGTAAATTTTGAATACATAGACTTAGAATGCTTGCTTTGATCTTATGTTTTACAAGCTAAATTCCCCGGCATTGCCCGAGGGAAAATAAAAAAAAACAGGCTTGTATAAGCTACAGATAAAAATTTCATCAACTACAATGAACAAAAAGCCATAGACTCAAAATCTAAAAATGAAAAACAAATATTTGTTAAAAAATATTTATATATTGTAATCGGGGAAAAAATAAGCAAGTGTTTTTATGAAATAAAAATTGTCAATTTTAATTACCCGGTGTTGCTCCTAGATTTACAGTAATATTGATTGAACATTTTTTTTATAGAGAAAAGGTATAGACTAACTGGAGAATCGAAACTGGGTCGTCCGCATGGCAGTCCGATACGTTATCCACTCAGCTATCGAGGTCACATATCCGAAGTGAAATCGCATAAGTATAATATGAGACAAGACGGTCACGTGCCTTTAAATTAAGTAATATGATTGGCTGAACACATTCAAAGAGCATTAAATAGATATGTAGATGGATAGATAGATAGATAGATAGATAGATAGATAGATAGATACATACATACATACATACATACATACATACATGGGTTAGATGGATACAGATATATAGATAGATAGATAGATACATACATACATACATACATAGGCTAGATGGATACAGATATATAGATAGATAGATATACAGGCCTAACTGGCTAAATGACCATGCTTTTTACAGACTACAATAAAGAAATCTGAATAATAAAATTAAATAGAGTAAAAAAAACCTCAAAAAACTTAAATGATAAATAACATACAAACTTTGTCATCCTGAATTTTGATATAATGATTTTTATAAATAAAAACACTTCTTCCGCGTGAGTACAAAAATTATTATTTTTACAAAACAAAAGACATTAAAATTTAATAAAGCTAAAAAGCCTAAATTTTGAAAAAATTGAAATCATAAAGTTCTCAGCGTGGAAAGGAACCCAGTATCTCCTGCGGCGTGCCAGTCGGGGACACCAACCACTTGGCTAGGGGGGACTCATGAACAGAGTAAGATCGAAAAGGAAAATATAATACAATAAGGTCCGTAAAACAGCCAATTGGAATCGGATTGAAAGCACAGACCACTTTATAAACAGCTATATAAATTTATACGATAGATATATATATAGATAGATATATAGATAGATAGATAGATAGATAGATAGATGGATAGATAGATAGATAGATAGATAGATAGATAGATAGATAGATAGATAGATAGATAGATAGATAGATAGATAGATAGATAGATAGCATACTTAAAAATATAATTCTTAGATTGTATTACTGAAAACATTTTAGGAAAGTTTTAAATCCTAAAATCCTTACAATCTTAAAAAAAATAAAAATATTAATGGGACTTTTTTAAAAAGAATATTAAAAAGATGCTTTCAGTGGGGAATCGAACCTAGGTAGCACGCAAGGCAGTCGGTGACGCTAACCACTACGCTAGGGAAACCTCATGTCAATAAGTGATCCCAACAGTAAGATATGAATTATGAGATAATAAAATCACGTTTCTTTAAATAAACCAATTTGATAAATTATTTAAACACACACAGTCTACTTTATATAATATGTATATATAAATATATATATATATATATATAGGCCTATATATAGCACAGTAATTCAATGTCAATGTCAAGGTTTCTATAATGTTAGGCTTTCTGTTGTATTGGTGTTGAACACTTTGAAGACATCGTACCAATTCGCGGGCACGAGGTGAAACAAAGATGGCTTCCTGTAGTACATCAACATGTATGCCGTCTGGTCGTCGTCCACGACTCCATTTGTCATCCATTCATCCACCAGAGCCTTCTGCATTTCACATATCTCTTTCAACGCCTCGGCGCCCCCACCGAAAAATCCACCAGGCAGAATGCCGAGGGCCATCTTGTGCAGATTTGCTTTGTGTTTCTCATAGGGCTTGATCCCAGGAGACCTCTCCATAAAGGTCACCTTGTCGGAGAACTCAAAGAGATTTTTCGGAATCCAGACGTTGTTTTTGGGAAATACGTCATGGCCATGGGCGTATCCACCGTCTATCCACATAAAGTATGACGTAGAGAATGGGTTTTCGTAAATGGTTCTGGAAAATAATACACAAGTCCTTAGTGTTTGCGTTACTTAATTAACGGTCTTTTAAAAGCCTAATATTAAATTATTGTATTCATATGTTATTCTCTATCTCTAAAGTCTCTCTATTTCTTGCGCTATTTATAAACGTTATAAATAGAACGTAGAGAACGGGTTTCCCAAGTCGTTTTGAAAATGAAATGAAATAATATTCTAAATAATTGAATTTTGAATTTTTTTTTTAAGTATGTGGTTCTGTCTCGCCATTGACGCCAAATTTTAAAAAAAACATTGGCCATACGTAACAGGGGTCAATAGAATATAACCTCCAGGTTATTGATTCGCAGTGTCTTCGCTAGTATCACAATGTAGATTGTCAAATTGTGTAAGGTTAAGGAGGTCCGAAACGTGTAAGGTGGAATAGTACAAGATAAACTATTTAAAACCTAATACTAAATGTGGCTGCTATTGAAAATCAATTCAGATATATTTACTACAAGCCGATATGTGCCCGATTCTTCGAACGGGCTTTTTTTTAGAATATGCTTGACACATTATAGTTTTTTAGTTTTGTTTTTGCAACATACATAAAGTAGTATGTTTTTTTTTGTGGTCAGTATTTTTTTAATTTATTTTTGTTTTGCACACTTTATTATACACCAATTCAATATACAACCAAAAAGGAAAAACAAATATTTTTTTTTTATTTCTTGCTCAAGCTTGACCACTATGATCGAATTTTGTGAGATAATTGGGTAATTAAACTCTTTCTGTAAAACAGAACTCACATGTCTTTTAAAAAGTACTGTTTATTCGAAAATGATTGTTTGATATATTTTTTTGCTACAACATTCGTCGTAGATCAATATTTATTTATTTTTGCTTTTTTTTTGTTTTTGTTGGTGTTATTTGCTATTTATTTATTGTTGCTTTGGAAGCAAACTTAGAATTAAATTTTAAATTCAACAGGAAAAACAATAACAACTGAAACCGATATGAATCATAGTTTATACAACGTATACGACATGAATTAAAACTTTTAAAAGTTGGTCCGGCAAATTTAAACATTGCCCGGCAATATAAAAATTTCCCGCTACATAGTTTATAAGACGTATACGATACAAATAAAAACTGTAAAACGTTGAGCTCGGCAATTTAAACATTGCCTGGCAATTGAACAATTTCCCGCTACAAAGTTTATAAGACGTATACACAGAATAGGTATAGAACAGAATGCACAATCCCTATATACGCAGTCACTAAAAGTTACCATTTTCCGCAATGTAGCGGTCGCTAGAGACGCTACTATAGTAAAATGTGAAAGGATATCTACGTCTGCCATAAATATATACAATATATATAGGGCCTACATTATCTTTCATTATAGGCTTACTTTTATATAAATTTGACTTAATTACCCATTTTGTTTTGAACATTATATGATTAGGCCAATATGATGTAAAAATATTTATTACCCGGTACTGATTTGAAAAAAAATGGCTTAGACGTAGCTCGGTACCGGTAACTAAATTGCTACGGCTACCGGTACATAAATATATATACTTTTTAAACCAAAATAAACTTTTAAAATTATGAAGGGAAATAGGCATTTAATTCATAATGAGTTAATATGAGGTTGTTTATGCTGTTGTTTATCCTTTATGGAGTCAGGAAAGCCATGCAGTTTGACATGCTCTTTTTTACGATAATCAGTCGTTTTCGCATCATTGTTGTAGTTTATTACACAACCGTTTATGCACATTTTGCCTGAAATATTAGCTTTGGGTGTTCGAAATTGCGCATTCTGTTTTATACCTATTCTGTGGACATATACAACACGAATAAAAACGTGAAGGAATTTTTTATTTGCCAGATACAACGTAAGATACCCATTAAAACCATTAATCATTACCCATTATAACAATTTAAAAATATCCCGCTATAAATTACGACGCAAATTAAAACGTGAATATATTTTGTTCTATTCATTCATGAAGTACATTAGCAAAGGTTGAAGCGAAGTTAATTTTAAATGAATACGCAAAATTCGATGACGCCATAAAAAAAAAGACAGCCAGCTATCCCTGCGCAAACTTTGATGACGTCATATAAAAATAATCTCTACGCGTCCTTTTGTCTTATTTTTTTAGCGCGATTGATCGAAAAACTATAAAAAGTTGGAACGGCAAATTCAACATGAACCCAAAATATGTCGTTTTATTCGCGTTTTTTGACCAAACTGACCACTGCGGTCATTTAAATTTTTTTAAAACCTTGACAGTGTTCACCGCCGTAACGCAAAGAATATTTGTAGCAAATTTCACGTTTTTATGTCCAGTATTTAAAAAGATTATGCGGTATGTACATACCCAGCCAGCCAGCCAGCCAGCCACATACATATTCCTTTTGAGATTTATATATATACAAGCCGTTATGTGCCCGGTCCTCCGAACCGGCTAAAAGTTATGTTTAAATACACTCTAACTACTCAGGCAGTTATAATGAGATTGCCCGCATGACCTACGACACGAATTTAAACGTGAGGTAATTTTTTATTTGCCCGCTACAACATGAATTACCCGTTAAAATCATTACTCATCACCCATTATAACAATTACAAAATTGACCGCTATAAATTACGACGCAAATTAAAACATGAATATATTTTGTTCTATTCATTGATTAAGAACATTCGACAGTACTTTTATTTTTTGTAATGATTGTTTGATATATTTTTTTTACGACAAACATTAAGTCGCAGACCTATGTTGTGTTGTTTTTGTTTATTTGCTATTTATTTATTTATTGTTGCTTTGGAAGCAAACTTAGAATTAAATTTTCTATTCAACATGTAAAACAATAACAAATGAAACCCATATGAAATAATGTTTATAAAACGTATACGAAACGAATTAAAACTTTAAAAAGTTAGTTCCGGCAATTTGAACATTGCCCGGCAAATTAAACATTGCCCGGTAATATAAACATTGCCCGGTAATTTAAACATTGCCCGGTATTTTAAACATTGCCCGGTAATTTAAACATTGCCCGGTATTATAAACATTGCCCGGTAATTTAAACATTGCCCGGTAATTAAACATTGCCCGGTAATTTAAACATTGCCCGGTAATTTAAACATTGCCCGGTAATTTAAACATTGCCCGGTATTATAAACATTGCCCGGTAATTTAAACATTGCCCGGTATTATAAACATTGCCCGGTAATTTAAACATTGCCCGGTAATTAAACATTGCCCGGTAATTTAAACATTGCCCGGTAATTTAAACATTGCCCGGTAATTAAGCATTGCCCGGTAATTTAAACATTGCCCGGTAATTTAAACATTGCCCGGTAATTTAAACATTGCCTGGTATTATAAACATTGCCCGGTAATTTAAACATTGCCCGGTAATTTAAACATTGCCCGGTATTATAAACATTGCCCGGTAATTTAAACATTGCCCGGTAATTTAAACAATGGCCGTTACCAAGGCGAAAAGGCTAAAGGTGCCCAGTTCTCGGAACTGTATAAAATAACCCATGGAGTTATAAGCAATAGTCTTTTCCGGTAACTTAAACCATTTAAATATTGCATTCTACAAATTACGACGCAAATTAAAACAAAATTTTGTTCCCTTCTTAAACGCATAAATACGCAAAATTTGCTGCAGCCATATAATTATAAGCTTAAATATAGAGTGTAATCAGGACCACTGCGTTTAAATAAGCTTAGTAAGGCGTCGGTATTACTTCCCGAAACAGAAAAAAAATGCAAAATCTATTTGCTTTGTCCTATGTTTGTAAAGTTTTAAATTATTAATTAGCTTTAAGTCATGTGTTCACGGTGTAAAGTATTAAAGTAGTGATAGATTAAGAAAATCAACTACAGTATTGGTAGTGTAAAGAATTTATGTTTTTTACGGCACGTAGGAAATTTAAACATGAAGAAAATTTGTTCCCATCATTAAGATAAAAATCCATGCACATAGTTTGATGACGTCAATTTAAACATGAACGAAAAATGTCTCTTCATCGCTATAAAATCCATGCGCAAAGATTGATGACGTCATAAAAATAATCTCAGCGCATCCTTTTTTTTTCTAACTTTGTGACGAAAAACTATAAAAAGTTGTACTGGCAAAGACAATGTGAATCAAAAGTTGTGTTTTTTTCGCGTTTTTTGACCAAACTGACCACTGCGGTCATTTTAATTTTTTTAAACCTTGACAGTGTTCACCGCCGTAACGCAAAGAATATTTGTAGCAAATTTCACGTTTTTATGTCCAGTATTTAAAAAGATTGTGCGGTATGTACATACCCAGCCAGCCAGCCAGCCAGCCAGCCAGCCAGCCAGCCAGCCAGCCAGCCAGCCAGCCAGCCAGCCAGCCAGCCAGCCAGCCAGCCAGCCACATACATATTCCTTTTGAGATTTATATATATTCAAGCCGGTATTTGCCCGGTCCTCCGAACGGGCTTTTTTTTAGAATATGCTTGACACATTATAGTTTTTTAGTTTTGTTTTTGCAACATACATAAAGTAGTATGTTGTTTTTTTGTGGTCAGTATTTTTTAAATTTTTTTTTGTTTTGCACACTTTATTATACACCAATTCAATATACAACTAAAAAGGAAAAACCAATAATAATAATTTTTTGTTATTTCTTGCTCAAAGTATGACCACTATGATCGAATTTTGTGAGTTTATTGGGTAATTAAACTCTTTCTGTAAAACAGAACTCACATGTCTTTTAAAAAGTACTGTCAATTCGAAAATGATTGTTTGATATATTTTTTTGCTACAACATTCGTCGTAGATCAATATTTTTTTTTTTTTTTTTTTTGTTTGTTTTTGTTGGTGTTATTTGCTATTTATTTATTGTTGCTTTGGAAGCAAACTTAGAATTAAATTTTAAATTCAACAGGAAAAACAATAACAACTGAAACCGATATGAATCATAGTTTATAAGACGTATACGACATGAATTAAAACTTTAAAAAGTTGGTCCGGCAAATTTAAACATTTGCCCGGCAATATAAAAATTTCCCGCTACATAGTTTATAAGACGTATACGATATAAATTAAAACTTTAAAACGTTGAGCTCGGCAATTTAAACATTGCCTGGCAATTGAACAATTTCCCGCTACAAAGTTTATAAGACGTATACACAGAATAGGTATAGAACAGAATGCACAATCCCTATATACGCACTCACTAAAAGTTACCATTTTCCGCAATGCAGCGGTCGCTAGAGACGCTACTATAGTAAAATGTGAAAGGATATCTACGTCTGCCATAAATATATACAATATATATAGGGCCTACATTATCTTTCATTATAGGCTTACTTTTATATAAATTTGACTTAATTACCCATTTTGTTTTGAACATTATATGATTAGGCCAATATGATGTAAAAATATTTATTACCCGGTACTGATTTGAAAAAAAAATGGCTTAGACGTAGCTCGGTACCGGTAACTAAATTGCTGCGGCTACCGGTACATAAATATATATACTTTTTAAACCAAAATAAACTTTTAAAATTATGAAGGGAAATAGACATACTATTCATAATGAGTTAATATGAGGTTGTTTATGCTGTTGTTTATCCTTTATGGAGTCAGGAAAGCCATGCAGTTTGACATGCTCTTTTTTACGATAATCAGTCGTTTTCGTTTTCATTGTTGTAGTTTATTACACAACCGTTTATGCACATTTTGCCTGAAATATTAGCTTTGGGTGTTCGAACTTGTAGATTTGAAGAAAAGGACGTTGTTGGCTAAATAAGCATAAATATAGAGTGTAACCAGGACCGCTGCGTTTAAATAAGCTTAGTATGGCGTCGGTATTACTGCCCAAAACAGAAATAAAATGCGATTGTGCATTCTGTTTTATACCTATTCTGTGGACATATACAACACGAATAAAAACGTGAAGGAATTTTGTATTTGCCAGATACAACGTAAGATACCCATTAAAACCATTAATCATTACCCATTAAAACAATTTAAAAATATCCCGCTTTAAATTACGACGCAAATTAAAACGTGAATATATTTTGTTCTATTCATTCATAAAGTACATTAGCAAAGGTTGAAGCAAAGTTAATTTTAAATGAATACGCAAAATTTGATGACGTCATAACGAAAAGCCGGCTAGCTATCTCTGCGCAAACTTTGATGACGTCATCCTGAAAAAAATCTCAACGCCATCCTTTTTTTTTATTTTTTAGCGCGATCGATCGAAAAACTATAAAAAGTTGGAACGGCAATTTTAACATGAACCCAAAATATGTCGTTTTATTCGCGTTTTTTGACCAAACTGACCACTGCGGTCATTTTAATTTTTTTAAAACCTTGACAGTGTTCACCGCCGTAACGCAAAGAATATTTGTAGCAAATTTCACGTTTTTATGTCCAGTATTTAAAAAGATTATGCGGTATGTACATACCCAGGCCAGCCAGCCAGCCAGCCAGCCAGCCAGCCAGCCAGCCAGCCAGCCAGCCAGCCAGCCAGCCAGCCAGCCAGCCAGCCAGCCAGCCAGCCAGCCAGCCAGCCAGCCAGCCAGCCAGCCAGCCAGCCAGCCAGCCAGCCAGCCAGCCAGCCAGCCAGCCAGCCAGCCAGCCAGCCAGCCAGCCAGCCAGCCAGCCAGCCAGCCAGCCAGCCAGCCAGCCAGCCAGCCAGCCAGCCAGCCAGCCAGCCAGCCAGCCAGCCAGCCAGCCAGCCAGCCAGCCAGCCAGCCAGCCAGCCAGCCAGCCAGCCAGCCAGCCAGCCAGCCAGCCAGCCAGCCAGCCAGCCAGCCAGCCAGCCAGCCAGCCAGCCAGCCAGCCAGCCAGCCAGCCAGCCAGCCAGCCAGCCAGCCAGCCAGCCAGCCAGGCAGCCACATATTCCTTTTGAGATTTATATATATATATATGATATATATGATATGATTTTTCATATGTAAAGTCTCATTTTTCCGAAGAAACAAACATATTTATCATAGCAAAATGAATATTTATCTCAAGTAGAATGTGTTTGCAAAATAAAACAGCACTGGTACATAAACGTTAATTTAAAACATGTTTAAATAACATTCTTTTAAAAAGCCAAAGTTATCATAATTTAGAACTGCCAAAATCTGTTATTAATTAATAGTAGCCTATAAATCAATAAAAAAAAATAGACAAAAATTACAAGAAAAATGTCATAGGTTAAATAATGTGAACGCTAATGCATAAAAAAAAAATACAATTTAAAAGATTGTCTGTAGACTTATTAAGTGACTAAAACCTCAATTTATGACCTTAACAAAAAATTCATTGGTTTCAGAAAAAAAAAATTCTACCCATAACCACCTCCTGTGTGACCGCCATTGTTTGTTAGCAGTAAACTCAAAGATCTGTACATTTTTAATACGATTTGATTTTTTATATATTATTATTAAAAGAACGACAACCCCAGAAATACTTTTATCACTTCTCGTCCTACATATAAGGGAAGTAACACACCGTAAATATGAAGTGCTACAAGGTCAAGTATATCACACACTAAGTTGTTATCTATTTTGTTCGTTATATCTAGTTAGTATAGCCGAGGTATTGTACAAATAAAATTGACACGTAGACTTAAAACTGTCCTTTGTTACCTGTTGATAAAATGTAGCTTTGACAACGTAACAATGTCATATTCTGGACTGTAAGACTCACAAAGTTTCATTGCCACCAGCTGATTATCCTTCTTGTATTCTTCACTCTCCATAATTTCAGCCATTCTTTTTCTGTACCTGTAGATGTAATATTGACAAGACAAAGTGAAATGGTAGAATACGTAAGTGGTGTTTTAATATGTATTAGATGCATCGTGTTGTGAGTTATAGTTTGATTGTCTAGAGCAGGGGATCTACAACCTACTGAACGCATGTCAGACTTGGCACGCAGAGCGATTTTCAATGACCACCCCAAAAAAAAAAGGCAACTCTAGTCTCTTCTAGAAGAAATTGTGTGCTAGAGTATAATGGCACGCAGACTGAATTAGAAATCCAGTTTCGGGACACTATTATCAAAAGGTTGCCGCCCCCCTGGACTAGAGAGTCACTAGGATAGATAGGTGGATGATTTGATGGATGCACGAATGAATTGATTATGTGCGTGTACGAATGTATGGATGAATGTCTGTGTTGGATTTAGAGATTCATGACTGGATGAATGAAAGAATGGATCGACGGGATGGATGGATGGTTAGCTGGCTGGATAATTCTATAAAAATTAATTAATGTAGTAGGTGAATGAGTGGATGGATATATGGATGAAAGGATAAGTGGATAATGATGAACGGATGAATCAATGGATAGACCAATGGATGGATCTAATAAAAGATAAGCTATGATAGAAAGAAAGTGACAGAATTAAAAAAGAAAGTCTTTTTGACTGACACAATACGGACATATTGCGGAAATATAGATCGATAATAGACAAACCGATACATTGATAGACAGACAAACCAACAGAAAGATAGATAGATAGATAGATAGACAGACAGATAGATAAATGATAGGTAGGTAGGTAAATAGATAGATAGCTATGATTGATAGATGATAGATAGATGATGTTTAGATGATAGATAGATAAATGATAAATATATTATAGACATATGATAGGTAGGTAGGTATGTACTAGGTAGGTATGTAGGTATGAAGATAGGTAGATAGATATGTATGTAGTTAGTTATGTAGATAAGTAAGCAGTTTGGTAGGTAAGGTGATAGGTAAATGGAGATACAGACAGAGAAAAGACAAACATATAGATAAATTCAGTGATAGGCAGACCAATGGACAGACAAACATACATATAGTAAATAAATAGATAGATAGATAAATAGATAGATGGTAGGTAAGTAGGTAAGTAGGTAAGTAGGTAGGTAGGTAAGTGGGTAAGTAGGTAGGTAGGTAGGTAAGTAAGTAGGTAAGTAGCTAAGTAGGTAAGTAGGTAGGTAGGTAGGTAAGTAGGTAAGTAGGTATGTAGGTAGGTAGGTAGGTAGGTAAGTAGGTAAGTAGGTAGGTAGGTAGGTAAGTAGGTAAGTAGGTAGGTAGGTAGGTAAGTAGGTAAGTAGGTAGGTAGGTAGGTAAGTAGGTAAGTAGGTAGGTAGGTAGGTATGTAAGTAGGTAAGTAGGTAGGTAGGTAGGTAAGTAGGTAAGTAGGTAGGTAAGTAGGTAAGTAGGTAGGTAGGTAGGTAGGTAAGTAGGTAAGTAGGTAGGTAGGTAGGTAAGTAGGTAAGTAGGTAGGTAGGTCGAGGGTATTTAGGTAAGTAAGCAGGTACATGGGTAAGATAATAGGTACATAGATTTATAGATGTCAGATAGATATATAATTATACGGATAATAAGAGAAATAAATATTGATAGATAGATGGAAAGATTGATTATTGATTGATTGATTAACTGTTATAAATATAAACTGATAAACTAACCTGTAGAACGGTAGATCAACTAAACTAATTATGTTAATCCTTGTATGTTTCTCTTTACCGCGTCTCATTCGTTCAACAGAACTTTTACCTTTTGCATCAATATATACCACCATGTTGACTTCCAACCTTAGGACTTGCTCCATGTAGGACAGATATTGTTCGTATGACCTTACTTGAATTTTCCACGAGCCTCGACCAATGTCCATCAAGGCAGTGACCACCGTGAAATTATATAAACCTGTAGGAGAAAGACAAACTTTAAAAAAAATAAACATGGATTCATCGATGGATTTTGGCATTGTTATTCTGTTGTATCTTTTGTGTGGCTTTTTTTCCAACCCCGCAGTTCGTGGGAGTTTTCAGTTTTGCGCCCCGCACCTGCAAGCGGCACTCCGGGGTCGGGTTTCACTGTGTCAGGGTTTCTGTGGGCTGAGGTGGGGTTGGCTATGGTCCATTCTCCGTCATCTACAGAGCTCATAAAATGGTTTGAACACTCAGTTGTGCAGTTAGATTTTGGGTAAGCTTTGTGGAATCGTCACATCCTGGATCCAGGCCACTTCACGACTGTGGCGTGCTGGTCTAAGTTACTGCGTCACAGAGCCCTTAATTAGCATAGGCTATCAGTGCAGACTAAGTGGATAACTCAGCAGGTACACAGGGTGATGGGGAGGGGTGATTTTGGCAGGTTATCTAGTGGTATGCTGGTCCCGAAGGCTGATGATCTCTGTGTGGTGCAAGGCAAATTTATATCCAGGTTTCGTTTGGCTCGTTAATACGTAGGTTGAGTTAAACTGTTACTAATTGGCACTTTTACTGGAAGCCACACACAAGTATTCTATCAATGAGTAAGGCGTATTGTAAAACACTGAAGATTTTTATTCACATGAAAGTCTGTATTCAATTATTAATGTCATGGGCAAACAAATCATTAGCTGAACAGATATAATCCAATACAATTGATAGCAGTAGGCTGAGACTGTTAGTAGACCTAATTAGGGCCGAAGGCCGCCGTTCAAGGGGGCGATCCTCCTCGTAGGCCGTCTACCGCCAAACTGCGGTAGATTGACGTCGTGATATATCTGATTGGTCAACATGTCTCTTCACTTCAGGATTTGATTGGCATGTGAAGGACCAAATAGAGGGGTAGCGGGGAGGAGGTGGGGGTACCTGGCGGCCGGTTCAAAGATTCCTTTCTTGCTGGCACTGGCAGTTTGGAATTACGAGTCAAAAAGGACTTTTGACCAGGGGAACTCTCGTCTCGTCCCAGAGTCTTATTTTCATGTACATGTTAAATCCTTTGTGTGTGAGCGAGGGGTGGTCAAGTGGGGGGGGGGGGAGACGGGGGGGGGGCTGAAGGTAGGATCACAGATCCAGGCGGATTGCATCACGATCGACCTTGGCTTGCTCGCCACGTGTTCGAGGCAAGGGGAGCAATATGATAATTGATATACACCAGTGTAATGCAAGCATAACATGATAACAATAAATTATAGCATTAGTAACGATAATAGCATTATCATATGAGAACATTGATATAAGCATAAAATGAATACTGACAACGAATACGCAATGTAAAAATACACAAAATATGTTACATGTGCAAGAGCTAAATGATTAAGTGATTAAGTAGAGATAATGACAGGTAGATATGTGCATTCAATCATTCACTCAGTAGTGGCTATAATTGTAAACAAATTTGTACAGGCGATAGCTAAGCGAAGACTACTCTTTATCAGAGTAGATTATATAGGAAATCTTCCTTAATTTCATGTGGCGTCAATCTTTTTTAGAGACCCCAAAACGCCACAACGACATTACACACCGTCCCTGTGCCAGTAACACCAGAGCCCTCCAGGAGGAGGCGCGCAAAGACTTCTGTCCAGGGAAGTACAATCGGGACCTCTGTCGAACAGCACTACAAAGGGGATATGAGTTTTACGTGCCGGGGTTATACCCAATGCACAACCCACTATTAGTCGCCTTTTACGACATGCAAGTGGGACTAAGCAGTGGCGTTATTCTTTGACTGGTCATTTCCCGGACCCCGATACTCACACGGGGGTCATGGATGGATAAAAAAAATGATAAATGGACAATTAGACACATATATTATTAGCTAGAAAGGTTATATCTTCAGCCTGTTGCAATGCTCAGATGAATATAAAGACAAAAACACCTTCCTTATCCCTTATGCGAGAACAAATGTGTATAAGTACTCTTTCTTCCCGAGTGGCATTCGGGCAGGGAAGGGGCTACCTGAACAGACCAGGAAAACCAGTAAGTTAAAAACATTTTAAACATTGATAAAGATGCGAGACTAGACTCTGACCACGGTTGAGCGTAGGACGCAATACTCTTCTTTATAGAAGGAGCGTCTGTAATCTATTAGATAAGATATTATTATTAATATTAGTGTTATTAGATAATCAAATGGAAAGCGATTAATAGATAGATCAGTGAATGGACAGAGGAAATAGGGATATATTGATGAATGATTTAATTTGTTGATAGAAATATAGAGGGATAATTTGCTGGATTGATAGATAGACGGATATATAGATAGATTGGTTCATCATTGGACTTGAGCTAAGACATCAATAGATAAAACATTATTCCAGCTGTGACGTCATTTATCAACACAAGCAACATTCTATTAACGTCCACACGTGCAAAGTTATATAAATAAGGTCGATAACTCAATCACTCATTGTTTACAGCCCCGTACCCAAATTTAAAACTTCAACACACTGGAATTTTCTTACAAAATTTATTAATGTTTTTTAACCAATGGCTTCTGTATTTGCCAGCAGATTAGATATTGATAACATTGAAGAAACATTTGTTTCTTTTTAAGACATTGTTATTTCTTTTAGATATACAGCGTTTTTTGTCTGTGCTGTTCTTTTTTTTATATTTTTTTTTCTGTTCAAATCATTTCTGAATTTAACTTTCAAAGAAAAATTCAACTGTTCTCTATCAGCATCAATTGTACTGTTCAGTGGTAAATAGAAACTTGTAAAACATTTATTATAAGACGTAGTAGTGATAACATGTCATCGTCGTCGGTTTACGTCTCGTGAGACAATCCATTTCCCTTGCAGGCCCTCGTGTGGCTAAAGAGGCCAATCCTTGACGTACAGGCACGGTCACACTGGATGCAGATGAAGGTAGCGGAGGGGACCACATTTTTCTCCACCGCCTTGTTCCTGGGGCGCTCCTCTCCCGCAAGCCTGGAACCTTCTTTGATTCCTGCCCTCCAAGTGGGTCTATCCTGCGCCATGATCTCCCAATTGTTTGGGTCAATTTAGAGGTGTTTCACATCTCTTTTGCAGACATCCGCAAATCTCAGTTTTGGACGTCCAGCAGGTCTCTGTCCCGAAGCTAATGTTCCATAAAGGATGTCCTGTGGAAGTCGACCCTGTGGCATTCGGCGTACATGACCTAGCCAGATGAGACGTCTGTTACTGAGAGTAATGCGGATGTCTTGACACCCTGCTTTTCGAAGGACCTCTGCATTTGGCAAGATTAAAAAAAACGAGTCTGGATGAACCCACTGATCACACGCTCCAGTTTATCGAACATGCGTTCTGAGTACCCTGCTGTACGGCAGTGAAACATGGAGCACATATTCCTGGCAGGAGAGAAAATTTTATTGAACACCTTCCACCTCAGGTGTATCAGACGCATTTTAGATATAAGATGGCAGGACAGGGTTTCAAATGATAACATGTGCAGATTGTGAATCCTTGAAATTTTTTTTAACATTTAGTCTATGTTAAATTGTAGTTTACAATTTACATTTACATTGACAAAACACATTTTACATTGAAAAATTTAAGCTTGAGACATTGAAGTTTCCTTAAGTTTAAACTTGTTTTAGACCCCGACTGTTTTACTTGTATATTACATTTATTTACTTTGTCCTATGTTTGTAAAATTTTAAATCATGAATTACCTTCATAGATATTCTTTTAGCCTAGAGATTACATCCGTGTTCTTAGTTGTTTGTTGCTCAATGTTAAATGCACTCTGAACTACATTTAACTTAACCTTGAAATTTACAGGTCTCAAAAGAGTTATCACATGCCGCTATGGTTCATGAGCTACTTTATAGGCCAGATGCTAGGAGAGCCAAACAATTAGACATTTCTTGTGGGATAACTCCATCCGAATGTTTGTTGGCAGCGCTTTACTAAAAGAATTATTATTATTATTACTATTATAAATATAAGCTTTGTTATGTTTAGTAAACGCTACCGTCCCTACGGTGTGGTTTAGCAACTCGGTTTAACCTCTAAATCTGCAGGTCACAAAAGAGATGTCACACACGACTGCCGTCAATGATGTAGGCTACTTTATGTGCCAGATGGTAGTAGAGCCAAACAATTTGACATTTCTTGTGGAATAACTCCATCCGATTGACAAATTTGATGAGCTTTTCAGTAATAATTATACAGTGTGTGTTTTTAAAAACTGAATGGGGATACAGTACGAGTTGCTGAGGTAAAACTAAATTCCTATTGGCCCTGAACATAACAGTTTCACCCCCCCCCCCACCACCCACCCCCGCCCCCTGTTAAATAGATACAGACTGACCTTTCTCAGGTTCCGCTTTTTCCTGCTCAGTGGCCGAGACATTAGTCGGGACACTAGTCGGGACACCGGTCTGGACACTGGTCGGGACAACGCTGGTTGAGAATTTGGTTGGCAAGCTGGTCGGGTCACTTGCCTGGACGCTGGTCATTTGAAGTGATCGCTGATCGGCCCTTTCTTGAAACTCAAATTTCTTATAAGCCGTGAGATCCATATAGCCGGTCATATAGTGCCGGGCCATCGTTACTAAGCACAGAAGTAGTGAAATCAACAACATACTAATGAGCAGCTTGTGCCGACATAACTTCGTCAACCACGTACATATAGACATCATCTTTAAAAAAAACAGTACACTATTTTTATAAGTTTTCTTAAATCTAAGATATAAAGTAGACTAGTAGTGTTAGTTAATGTAAAGACACGTGACCTTAATGTCTCAAATTATACTTTTGCGATTTCACTTCGGACATGTGTCTTTGCTAGCTGAGTGGTCAACGTATGGGACTGCCATGCGAGCGACCCGATTTCAATTCTCCAGTTAGTCCTTTTTTTTTCAAAAAATGTTTTCATTAAATTACCTTCCTAAAATTCTTCAGTAAAAAACTTTACAAAAAAGTTAATTATTAGATTTATAGCTTTCTGTTTATTGCAGTTTATACAATTTTTATCTGTAGCTTATATTTATATTTATATTTAGATTTTAGCTTGTAAAATATAGGTTCAAATTTAGCTTGTTTAAAATAAATGGTTTAGTCATATTCTATACTGATGTTTGAACTATATATATATATATATTTAATCACTATATGGCCAATCATTGGGCTTGTGCTCATGTTGTTGTAAAAGTCAATAGAAATCGTAAAATCGTTTTGTAAAGTAAAATATATTATAACAAATTATAGAAAAGTTCAACAATTTCAATAACAACCCTGATTTACACCAAGTTAAAAGTTGTTTTTTTTTTTCACGGGCGTAAAGTAGCTCCGTGTTTAATTAAGGGGCACACTGGCAAAGCGCGTTCGAGTGCCGTACCGAAGGTTCTGGGTTCGAGACTTGGTGAAGGCTAAGGTTTATTCCCTTATTTAGTGGATCTAGATATTACAGTTTTTTTTAATAAGTTTTTGACAGCCTGAAAACGGCAGTAGAATTATAAATATTGTATAAATATTGTATAAATATTGTATAAATATTGTATAAATATTGTATAAAAATTGTATAAATATTGCATAAATATTGTATAAATATTGTATAAATATGGTATAAATATTGTATACATATTGTATAAATATTGTATAAATATTATATAAATATTGTATAAATATTATTGTATAAATAGTGTATAAGGCGATGCAAATTATCTTTTCAAATTTTGTTTGTTATCTTGTTACCTTTTTTAGGTTTTTATTCACATCAAATGCTGAACACTACAAATCCTATTATAGAGTACAACAACCACACAAAAGCGCTTATCATGTCCCGCATATGTCCAAGCCTTCGTTGATAATAGAGCTCAGAAAATGTTCTCTTATGAAGATTTCTCGAAAATTCACGACCATAAGCCTGACTATGGCTCATTATGCAATAGAAATGCAGTAATGTTTCTAAAGTTATAAGACAATATCACGAGTTGAGAGTCCAGATATATTATTGTCAATGGAGACATGGTGGCTGAATAGCAAAGTCGACAGTGAGCTCGCCTCATAGGCTCAACATCCTGGGTTCCACCTATGGTGCAAACTATAAGAAGTAATAAAAAAAAATCCACCGCCGACTTGGAGAGGAGATGGGCACCACCAAGTCTACCAATCCCACAGAAAGGACTAATGTATTACGCAGTGTTCATTAGCTACCCCCAACGACCGTAACGGTTATGGGTATGTACATACCGCATAATCTTTTTAAATACTGGACATAAAAACGTGAAATTTGCTACAAATATTCTTTGCGTTACGGCGGTGAACACTGTCAAGGTTTTAAAAAAATTAAAATGACCGCAGTGGTCAGTTTGGTCAAAAAACGCGAATAAAACGACATATTTTGGGTTCATGTTAAAATTGCCGTTCCAACTTTTTATAGTTTTTCGATCGATCGCGCTAAAAAAATAAAAAAAAGGATGGCGTTGAGATTTTTTTCAGGATGACGTCATCAAAGTTTGCGCAGAGATAGCTAGCCGGCTTTTCGTTATGACGTCATCAAATTTTGCGTATTCATTTAAAATTAACTTTGCTTCAACCTTTGCTAATGTACTTTATGAATGAATAAAACAAAATATATTCACGTTTTAATTTGCGTCGTAATTTATAGCGGGATATTTTTAAATTGTTATAATGGGTAATGATTAATGGTTTTAATGGGTATCTTACGTTGTATCTGGCAAATACAAAATTCCTTCACGTTTTTATTCGTGTTGTTTATGTCCACAGAATAGGTATAAAACAGAATGCGCAATCGCATTTTATTTCTGTTTTGGGCAGTAATACCGACGCCATACTAAGCTTATTTAAACGCAGCGGTCCTGGTTACACTCTATATTTAAGCTTATAATTATATGGCGTCATCAAATTTTGCGTATTTATGCGTTTAAGAAGGGAACAAAATTTTGTTTTAATTTGCGTCGTTATTTGTGGAATGCAATATTTAAATGGTATAAGTTACCGGAAAATACTTTATCCCCACTTAAGACTATTGTTTATAACTCCATGGGTTATTTTATCAAGTTCCGAGAACTGGGCACCTTTAGGCTTATCGCCTAGGTAACGGCCATTGTTTAAATTACCGGGCAATGTTTAAATTACCGGGCAATGTTTATAATACCGGGCAATGTTTATAATACCGGGCAATGTTTAAATTACCGGGCAATGTTTAAATTACCGGGCAATGTTTATAATACCGGGCAATGTTTATAATACCGGGCAATGTTTAAATTACCGGGCAATGTTTAAATTACCGGGCAATGTTTATAATACCGGGCAATGTTTATAATACCGGGCAATGTTTAAATTACCGGGCAATGTTTAATTTGCCGGAACTAAATTTTTAAAGATTTAATTCGTGTCGTATACGTTTTATAAACATTATTTCATAAGGGTTTCATTTGTTATTGTTTTACATGTTGAATAGAAAATTTAATTCTAAGTTTGCTTCCAAAGCAACAATAAATAAATAAATAGCAAATAAACAAAAACAACACAACATAGGTCTGCGACTTAATGTTTGTCGTAAAAAAAATATATCAAACAATCATTAAAAAAAAAAAAGTACTGTCGAATGTTCTTAATCAATGAATAGAACAAAATATATTCATGTTTTAATTTGCGTCGTAATTTATATCGGGCAATTTTGTAATTGTTATAATGGGTGATGAGTAATGATTTTAACGGGTAATTCATGTTGTAGCGGGCAAATAAAAAATTACCTCACGTTTAAATTCGTGTCGTAGGTCATGCGGGCAATCTCATTATAACTGCCTGAGTAGTTAGAGTGTATGTAAACATAACTTTTAGCCGGTTCGGAGGACCGGGCACATAACGGCTTGTCATCAATAATGTTCCATTTAATTCTTTAATATTTAGGTGTAAAATTATCGAGTTGATAACAGTATGCTTGTGTGATAAAATTCTCTCATTATCCTAATGACAGGAGTCTGTATGTTTTCTCATATATATGGATTGGATGGCTATATAAATGTGCCGTGCGTTCTAAGTTGTATCGTATACTATGTTGCAGAGTTAGTGACTCCCCATTCTATGCATAAGATTTAATTTGTTCGACACAAATAAATACCCAGCACGTTTGTATTTACAATAAAATAAGATCACAAAAATATAAAGTTGCTCTTACCTTTATTAAACACAAGCCTGTTGATGGTGAATATAATTTAGTTTATTCAATTTAATAAGAAAAACGGATTTATTCAACAGAAAATATTTGACCCGGTTTCCCCCCCCCCCCCCCCCCCCCCCATAGATTTCAAGTTTTAAATGATATTGAGAGGGTTGGGTGGGGTGATTTATTATTGTCGAATTCGATCTGCGTCCATGTGTTCAGACCATAAATTCTGTAATTTACATGTGTTGTTTTTTTTCATTATTAAACAAAAAACATAGGATGATTAGGGGGGGGGGGGGGGGGAAGGATTAAGTTACATGACCTTGTAAACTCCTCTTAAGCAATTAGAATCTATTCTGAATAGGTTTTAAGCATTTTGGTTAAATTTTGTAATAAACGAAGTTGTTGGATGGTCAGGGAGCTGTTTAATCTATTTAAACTCTTTCTCCCCCTATTCCTCTATCCCGCCCCCTCCCCCTCCAGTACTTTCCGCATTTATTCGTTGGATAATAAAAGATTTGAGTCTTATTTGTCGCTGTAAAACTGTGTACTTTGAAGAGAGCAAGATTAGATATCGTTGTACGTGAGGATCAAGAGATTATGTAACATTGTTTTGGGGATTTGGTTTATTGCTGTTAAGAAAATTTACTCCCTGCTTCATATGACACAATAGGCACAACATAATAACTATTCTTGGCCAGGGTCGGCGTAGAAACAAGGGGGAGAGGCAGGGGCGTAGCGGGAGGAATAGAAAAGTAAATTTAAAAGATATAAATTTTTGGTAAGACGTTGATAACAAAACTCAAACCAATGTCGATATGCAAGCTGTGTGACAGCTTATTGAATTAGTATTATAGAAAGAACAAAATTTAAAAGAGAGAGTAAAAGTAAAGTACACGTTGGACCAAATCCATCTCCAGTCGTTTCAACTCTGTCTTGTTGCTGGACCAGATGTCTCTGTGCGATAGAGTGAGGTCGACGACTAGCGCAAATTCTTCTGACGTTAATCCAATTCACATCGCAAGTCACACGCTGGTTTGATCAGTCAATAGAATGCTGGGTGGTCATAAGCGTATCGGTGGTTTCCACATTTCGCCGCTTTGAGGCCTATGGGTACAGAAGTGCAGCTTTCACCAGTTTCTTTGGCAACTGGACACCCTCCAGACCCGTGAACAAATCATAGCTTTTACCAAAAATCGAATCCAGTACCTTCAGTACGCAGCTACACGCGCTGTCAATAGTCCTCCGTACCTCGTTTTAATTAGATCTACCCGAGTTTCAAATACATTTCAATCGATTTTTCAGAATATTTGTAGGTCTACTGTATGGGATGACATTTGCATGAAGTAATTAATCATCTCTGAAGTCTTTTGCCGGTACTTTTTCAATGTATGTATGCAGTATGCAGCCTTGTTTTTTTAAGATATTCAATACATAGATAGCTCGATTTTCAATTGATTTGAGCTTACTTTTCCAATGGGTACCAGACAATGTTTTGAGAATGTGTTCTTGATTCATTCCACAGTCAGTTTGAAGTTATCAGCCTCAAACATTTCAAACAATATCACGAAGCATATTTCTTCTCTTGCTAGATGCACTTACAATGTTGTAGATCAGGTGTCGGCTAACTTTTTCTAATACTGCGATTTCTATATCATTCAGCGTGCCAACAGCTTGAAAGAGTACCTTCTCTTCTATATATTTTTTATAAGACAATGTTGTTATCACCGTTGCAAGACCAATCACAAAAGCAATGGAGCTTCGTAGAAAAAATCGCTACAGTTTTTTTTTATTGAATAAAAAAAAAGTACTTGTGAGATTTGTCTTTTTTTTTTGGCATTAAAGACTCTAGTGAAAATAAAAGAAAATGTATTACATAATATTAAATTTCACATAAAAGGTTAGTGTCTAATAATTGTTAAAAAGTTGACAAGATTAATTCTAACACAAGTTATTAGCTTATATTATTTCGATCTCGGACTGAAATTTCTATTAATATTTTAAAAATGTTCAAAGGAATAAAGAGAGTGGATAAGTATAAATTATAAAATCTAGGTAGTTAATATGATGTTTAAAAATATAAATATAAATTATTTGTCATATAATATTTATATAAATTTCAACTACCTTTCATAGTTTATAATTCAAAAGTTATATATTGTAATCTATTCTATTCTTTCAAAGAAAAAATTAGAAAATATCAAACATTATATAGGAAACGGGCTAATTATCTCCCTTTAAATAATATTTCCCAAATTAATTTTGATTTTAGTGATGACAAACAAGTCGTGTTTTGTAATGTAACTAATATTAATTTTTTATTTATATGTTTTTTTTTAATACAAATTCAGCATTATGGTATTCATTTCAAGATGTAATTAGAGGCACTTTACGTTAAATAGTGGTAAATAAACATTTCTTGCCTAAATTGTTTGTCCATTTAAGAAGTTTATTTTTTAAACATAATTAATTACATAATAATATATTGCTAGTATAACAAAAGTAAAGTATCCGTCGGAACTAATTGATGCATATGGCCGGTGAAGCAGTGTTCAACCGTTTCTGTGGCCACGGCATACTAGGGGATTGTGTGGCCAGCAGAAAGCCCAGCTTAACTACCCCAAATAAAGGTACCCATCAGAGTTGAGTAGACTCAGGGACACCTCCAGACCCGAGAACAAATCCTAGCCTCCACCAGGACCATTGATAAGCCAGGCTAAAGGAATGCCGCTCTGCCACTGTACTCCATAATGCTAGTTTTAAAGCCGTATACATTTAATGAGATAATAAGAATAAATTATTGTAATGACTTATTAAAGAATACGAGCATCAAATCTCTTTTGAATGAAATAAGTCTGTCTCAATTAATGAGCGTCTTGTCCTTAATGCTCTTCACTAATTGTTCGATGTCAGGTACATATTTGGTCTCTTCTGAGTGTTCATGTGTGAGTAACCTCTTTGTATCCTTGAAACAGCTTTCATGTACGATAAAATATGTTTACAAATTTAAGTTGAACCAAAAGCTGAAAGTAGAGTGAATGCTTAGCAGTTGAGAAGAGCAGATGACTTTCAGACTTTCCCACAAAATGGGATATTTTGATTCCCTTTTTTAAATGTTTTAAAATTAAATTTGCTGCATTTTAAAATAGCGCATATCCCGCTGGGAACAATTCTAGGCGCTGTCAACAGTTACAGACATTGTACAGACAACGAATAAATGACCAAAATGTATAAATGGGAAATAATAAAATAATAAAATAGCAAACTGTTAATTGAATAAGTAGGTATGTATACAAGAGTCCATGAATTTAAAGTATTGCCTTTGTTTGGAAACCTTTGCTCTGAGTGCTTCAAAATATTTCTGAAAAGGCCTTTATATCTATCTTAATTAATATGCCTTAAATTAGAAAAGTAGTTAAAGGTGTTCAAATTAATTTCACGGCAAGATAGGCTATATCCAGTTTCAATGCTAATCCATTCCAGTGGTCTGACACAGTCTCTGTCCATGCAAGTTAAACTCACTGAAATGTGTCGCTTTGTCATTCAGAAACATCGGCTTCAATAGTCAGTTCTCCTCATTCAATATCGGAAAATGATGTTGTTTTGTTTTCTTATCAAGAAACACCTTAATAGCTTCCAGAAAAGAAACTAATCTATCCCAGACTTCCCCTCTTCTAAGCGTATGAACACTGTGTGCAATGATACCAGATCTCTATATTCCGTAGCACATTATTGTAGAAAAGACTTGTATTGTCTGGAAATCAATTAAATAAATATGATACTTATATAGCGCATATCCCGTTCCCGTTGAGAACAGTTCTATGCGCTGCTGTAAACATAGTGCTGCCTGCTGGCGCAAATACGTTTACAGGCCCAAAACTCCTGCAGAGTGAGAAACTATACAATATTATAATCGACTATCTTTACAAAAGATTCAGTCACAGATTGCAAGTCTAATGATGAAATATATGCGTCATAAATTTCCTGAACTTTAATATTAAAAATACATTGTAATTTTCATGAAGTTTATCCCGCAGCAGTAAATAATTATGCTGCTGTACTGGTACGTTGTTGACGTGCATAAAAAAAATATTTCTTGGGCATGCCATTGAAAATTGCTCTGTGTGCCAAGTCTGACACGTGTGTCTTGTGTTGCCGATCTCTGTTGTATATTATGAAAATCCAGAAAGAACCGGCGGATAGAATCATTATTCTTTAAAACAGTAAAGTTTCCCGTCGGACCAAATTGATCCATTGGGCCGGTGAAGTAGCGTTCACCAATTTCCGTGGTCAAGGCATACTAGGTGATTGTGTGGCCAGCACTATGCACAGCCGCCTTTACTTTACCCCAACTAAGGTCAGGTACCCATCAGAGGTGAGTAGACCAAATCCAAAGACTCAGGGACACCCTCCAGACCAGGGAAAAAAATCCTAGCCTGCATCAGGATTCGAACCCGGGAAATTCGGTACGCCAGCCGAACGCGCTGCCGCACGACCACTGTGCAACAACGAAAAGGTTTAGCTTGTGGGCCAAGCAGTGCATATATAAGTAGAATGAATCCTTTTCTTTAACAAGAGTTAGAAGGACATTGAAATGTCCAACTGTGTTTTCTGCAAGAACATAACATTGACCCCGAATCATTTGCGGTGAAAATGGTGCTACAGAAGACGTTTCATGAGGGTGTTTTACAAAGTTTGAGAAGTGTATCCTTAACATGCATCATAGTCGAAGAAGCATTTGTGACTTACATTTGTTTTTACATCAACCCATGGAATAATTAAAGCCACCCACAATTATTTCTTTGCTGGACAGCGAGCTTTACCAAATGAAATCAAGTAAAGAGTTTTAACTCTAATTATCTGAACTATCTTTTGTTGAACCAAGGCAGCTATAATTATAGAATATGGCTTTGTAAAAATCTATTTGACGGCCACTGGACATCGGCTTTTATAGTTAAATATACACAATGCTCTATTCAATTAGTCGTTGGTTTTGTTTCTCCCACAAATTGAACCATTTAAGATGATAAAAAAACAAAAAATCCTGGCGGGGGTGGTGGCCTTAGTCTCCCTGAGCCCCCCCCCCCCCTGTGGCTTTGCCCCTGCTAACAGCATACTATCTTAATATCCATTGGCCTAATAGTGCCCCAATAATCTTCCGACTTTAAATCGTGGACGCCTTGGGCTAATGTAGTGTGTTGTCATGGCTGATCTTCTTGCTTTCTGAAACATATCCAGCTGTTTTTGCTGCTTGTAAATACATGGTCACCTTTTCTTGATGCAACTACAAACATGTTCACCTTATGATATTGAGTATGTCCAAATTACTAAACTGCTTTGGAAGCCCCCGTCTTTAGGAAAATAGCAACCTTAAAGCATACAGAGCTTTTTTTTTTATTTTCCTCAATTTCTTATTTGCCCACGACATATAGCGAAGTGCTGGTATAATATTTTGAATTGTTCTTAAACTCAGATGGGCATCCCACAGAGACAGAATGTAAAAAATGGTTGAGAGCAAACATCGACATCTAGACAAGATAGTTTGACAGGCTCTAGAAATGTTAACCCTTACAGTCCCGGGCTCGTATATAGCGGGACTGAAGATCATAGATAGAAAGTAGGTCGGTACAGGAAGGGTTAAGTTGTGCAAGTGGATTTGCATTTGCAAAGCGTAACCCAAATTACTTGTGTGTGACTGTGTGTGACTGTGTGTGACTGTGTGTGAATGAATTGCAATGTTGTTTGTGTGAATGTGTGTTAGGTACAATCTGTAAGTACTCTGAAGTAATTAGCAAACCTTCTTGGCACACTATTAATCAAAAGGTTACTTACCCCCTGGTTTAGGGCATTAAAGTTATGTCAAGCGGTCCCTCATGAATTTTGCTTAAGATATATTTTATTTTAGTTAAACTATTACTCTCAATATTACGCACTTGCGCGCCAGCAAGAAATATAAAAACGTTTAAGAACTTATAAGTAAAGTAAGTAAATAAAGTATCCCGTCGGATCAGATTGATCCATGGGGCCGGTGAAGCAGCGTTCATCAGTTTCTTCGTCCGCGGCATACTAGGGGATTGTGTGGCCAGCACGATGCCCAGCCGCCTTTACTTTACCAACTAAAGTTAGCTACCCATCAGAGCTGGGTAGACTCAGGGACACCCCCCCCCCCCCCCAGATCCGAGAACAAATCTTAGCCTTCGCCACGATTCGAACCCAGGTCCATCGGTACACAAGCCGAACGCACTGACAGCTCAGCCACCATGCCCTATCTATAAGAACGTGTAAACAAATAATTTAATTATAAAATTATTCTTTTTTTTAAATCAATTCTTATAAAATGTTAGACATATGTTAAAATTAAGAGGGGTAACACTGGTAATGCAATTTTTAACATCTCTACCTAGTTGTTGCCCTTTCCATAATCGGAGCGAATAATATAAAGTAAAAATAAAAGATTTTAAAGAATTCAACATGTGATAAATTTATATTTTGGTTTAATTTGTTTTTATTCACCGTATTATTTATTGTATTTCTATTCTATTTGAATCTAACTCTCTCCAATAATTGTCGGGGATTGTGTGGTAAGAACAATGCCCAGCCGCTTATACATTGTTGTACTGAGTCCAGAGTTTGTTTTTACTCTACTTTAAATAAATCTAGGCCAAGTTTTCCCTCGACATGTGGCACACTTCGTGCATTTAACTGCATTTATATGACTCCCCTTTGATTGATTGCGTTGGTTACAGCACATACTTCGCCTATGGCCGATGTGTATATCATGTGGTCAACGCTTTCGATAACCGTTTACTTAATATCGTTTACCTAGTTTTCAACATCAGTGGCACTTAAATTTTAACAAACTTATCTTTTATAGTTCAATATTCTTTGGGAGTGGGGTGTATACCAGGGATCGATAACCTACGGAGCGCGTGCCGTAAGGCCTACTTGGTAATGTTCAATGGCACGCGGAAGACCCCCAAAAAGAAAATCCACGTCGCTTCTACAAGATATTGAGTGCAAGATAAGGATAACTCTTGGGATGATGAAACGACGAGTGAACTGGAAATCCTACTTTGGAACACTATTATCAAACAGTCGCCGACCTACAGATGTATACTAGATCTATAACCTCTAAGGAGCTGGATTTTGTTCTGAGGTGTCCGATAGTCTTTCTCGCCATCCCCCTCCTCCATTGATACACCGGGGTCTCCAAAACGGCTTTGTCACTTTAGGCCTACCCTTCCCCCTTTCACAGCGGTGGCACACTTGTAGATTGTTGCCGTAGAGTGTCATGCTTTCGATACACGCGAATAGATTAAGCATCGATCTTTAAATCGAAACATAATCAAACATAACAACAATACAAACAATAATAATTTTCTTTAAAACAAATACGCTAACACTGTATTGTAAATACCCGCAAATTTTTTTAATATTTCTTTCTTTTCTTTAAACCTCACGCTATATAACATTATCATAACTCAAAAAGCCAGTTTTGTGGTAAAATATATGGTTACAAAAACAACTAACAAAGGTATCACATAATATAAAAAAACCGTATTGAATAAAACAATAACAAGAACTTGTTTAAAAAAAAACACAACTAACTATACTATCTATGTACATGTTTTTTTTTTCTGTTAAGTGTTCAAGACTCGTTGAGTTTTGCCTGGATCCAGTCCAAGTAGTTCACCACCTTGGTGTACACCCCTGGCTCTCCCGGAAGCGCGCAGCCGTTGCCATTGGAAACCAGCCCGAACACGAAGTACCTGTAAGTGTCGTCGGAGGCCAGTTTCGAGCACATCAGCGGGCCGCCTGAATCACCCTGGACATACAATATAAAGAACATTGAAGACGACAGGCGCCAATTATTGTGTATGTTGGAGGGGAGACTTTTACTAAGTAAAGTATAAACTCGTGCATTATTTCACTCCTGACTATTTATATACGAACAATTTCGACTAACATTATATATAATGTTTATATTATAAATATAAATATTTATATATTTAATACAAAAAATAAATTGTTGTGCCTCATATTAGATTGATGAAAAATCTGTGCGTCTTAAATTCTCATTTCTTGAACAAAAATTTCTATTCAGCTAAATGAGAAATTATTCTAAAAAATTAGGGTTTAAAGCTAACACATTAATAATCGATGGCTATTCAAAACAATAACATAGAATGTCAAAAAACAAAGCTACCACAATTTAGAACACCATAAAATGGATACAAATTTATATTACAATAAACAAATAAAAAACTTAATAAAAAATATTTATTTTATTAAGGAAAGATAATCATAATGTGAAAGGAAATTTTATCTAAGATCTTGTTATCTCTTCTTTTGACTGCCTATAACGTTATTAATTAGTTATCTCCCCTACCACTGAAAATTATTTTTCTCTTAGTTCTCGGTTTGGCGGCCTACTATTATGCTTCCCCTCACCCCGCCCTTGGCAACTGCAGTTGAGTTAGTTCTATGTATAGTATTGCCAACTCTGAAATGTATGCTTTTATGTTGCCACCTAATAGAAGCACTCTAGTATGGTCCCAGGTTGGTCTCAATCTTCCAATAAAAAAAAAAGAGGGAAATAAGTAAAGTTTCAGATTTCATTTCAATAATTAATATGAAACAACTAGGGAAAGATAAACTATAGACTAAGGTAAGAAGAGAAAGAGTTTTGTTGTTTCTTTTACCTTACAGGAATCCTTCCCGCCGAATGTTCCATTTGCTGCACAGATGAAGTCATTGGAAACCTGAGCCTGAAGCGCTTTGTCTGCTTTGTCAAAAGTCTTCACACACTCCGTGACGTTGTAAGTCTGTAGTCTTACCTTCATGAGGACGTTTGGTGCTGCGCCACCTAAAATACATTATGAAATAAACTGGATTGTAATACTATAAAGTAAATATATACACAAATATAATGGTCTTAAGTCGAAAAAAGAAATGTACAGACGTTCCTTCTAGATAGAAGATTATTACAGCCAAAAAAAAACTCCTGCAAGGCGGCAGGGATTGGTCGGCGGAAGGCTAGCACTTGTGTCGTTTTGTTGACAGCCCGGTGAACTAAACGCAGGCGTAGCCGGACCCACAGAAAAGCTATATCTATACATATTTCAGAGTTTGTTTTATTAGTGGTTTTAAATTGCCTACTGAGATGTATTAATGATATACCCGGTGTTTTAATGGAATTGCTGACATGAGCAGTGAGACGCTTAGGAGAAACGCTCTCAGCTGCCAGTTAGTTAAAACACACTGAGCTCTATATGCATGGAGTGCTCAATCAGTTAAAATAAAGCATATAAAATGTCGGGGAAATGCAGACTTTTATGTATAGATTAGTTTTACCGTAGCAAGATGGCGATTTGACCCGGGCATAGGGCCTACATAAAATTAAATATGTACTTTTGTTTTGAACACTTAGAGAGAGATGACGCCTACTGGCTATGTCTTTTTTCAAAAGCCCCGCTCTACTGGTCAACGTGGTGGGGGCTTAGCTGTGATCTATCGATCTGCCTTGACTGTGAGGCTTTGCAACGATACGAACTACTTTTCATTTGAATGCATGAACTTCGTGATCTCCCAAGGCAAACAAACTGTTCGAATCATTGTTATATATAGACCTCCGCCTTCTGTCGCAAATCAGTTAAAGGAAAGCAGTTTTCATGACGATTTTGGGAACCTTGTATCATCTATCAAAAACAAGAGCTTACTGATCTTAGGTGACTTTAATTTCCACTGGGATGATCCAGAAAACAACCACACTCATCAGCTTAAGCAATTATTTGACTCTGCTGACTTAACTCAGCATGTTTCCAAACCAACGCACAGAGCTGGACACATCCTAGATTGGGTGGTCTCTAGATCTGACATACCGGTATTTGTCCACTCTGTGAGTGTTGAGGACCTCCTTCTGTCTGATCACTTCCTTGTGCGGTTAAAGACAAATATGAAAAGACCAGTTGCTGGGAGAAAAAAGATAAAGACGAGGAATCTTAAGAATATCGATATGTATTCTTTTCGCGATAGTCTTACTAAATCAGAATTGGTTAAGTCACAATCAAGTGATCCTGAAAACCTGGTCCTCCTGTACAACCAGACTCTCTCCACTTTACTGGATGACTACGCCCCAGTGACGGAAAAACTTGTTAGTGACAGACCGGACTCCTATTGGTACTCCCCTTTAGTTCGGAAAGCGAAGTCAATCCGTCGTTTAGCTGAAAAGCGTTGGAGAAGAACTCGACTTGAATGTGACAAAAAAATATTTCGGAAAGAAAGAAATAGGTTCGCTCAAGTGATCAGGCATGAAAAGTCGGTTCTTATTCAATCTCTTCTAAAGTCTGCAGGAACGGACTCACGCAAGATGTTCTCCATTGTCAATGATCTTCTTGGAAAAAGATCTGAAACCCCCGTTCTGCCTGACATGAGCAGTGAGAAAGCAGCGGAAACACTTAGCAAATTCTTCACTGACAAAGTCGAGAAAATTAGGAAAAGCTTTGAAGAGCGTGATTCTTTGCCCCTAGTGGATGATGTCTTCGCAGGTATCCCATTAGTGGAACTCATCCCTGTTTGTGAGGAAGGACTTAAACGTATTATTCTATCATCTAAACCTACATATTCCACTGTTGACCCCATCCCTACCAAAATTGTGCTGACATGCATGGACATTCTACTTCCTGTGTTTGTACGTATTATAAACACCTGCCTACTGTCTGCCGAAATTCCACGCCCATTCAAAACGGCGATCATTAAGCCCCTCCTGAAGAAAAATGGCTTAGATATGAATGACTGCAATAACTATCGCCCGGTCTCAAATCTCTCCTTTATTTCTAAAATACTTGAGAGAGTTGTGTCGCAACAACTTGTGCAGCATCTTAATGCTAATAATCTACTTGACCCGTTCCAATCTGCCTATCGTCATGGCCACAGTTGCGAAACAGCACTTCTGCGAGTCCTAAATGATGTACTTTGTAGTGCTGATCGTGGCGAACTATCACTATTAGTGTTGCTTGACTTAAGTGCAGCTTTCGACGTAATTGACCATGAGCTTCTTCTAGCCAGGCTTAAAAAGGAGATGGGCATCACGGGTAATGCGCTGCGGTGGTTCACGTCTTATTTGGAGGATAGGACCCAATATGTTGTGGTAAAACAAGCTTCTTCGCAGAGCACACCACTGAGGTGCGGAGTACCACAAGGCTCTGTATTGGGACCTATACTATTCTCTATCTATACTAGTAAACTCGGCAAAATCATTAGTACCCATGGCGTAAATCGTAAGCTATTTGCGGACGACACGGAATTATACATTAGTTTCAATCCTGATCCTGCTTCCTGTGCTGCGGCTGTAAAATCTCTTGAAGACTGCTGCCTGTCAGTGAAATCGTGGATGGTGGAAAATAGGCTAAAGCTAAATGATGATAAAACAGTGGCAATATTGTGTGGGTCTCATGCTAAACTTAAAACCTCTAAGCTAGAAGCAATAAAAGTTGGCACTGCTGAAATTACCTTATCTGACTATGTAAAAGATCTTGGCTTGTTTATTGACAGTAAACTTTCAATGACTACCCATGTCAGCTCTGTCGTCCGGGCATGCTCTATGCAATTACGAGCCTTAGGTCAATTGCGACCTCATCTAAACAAGAAAACAGCAAATGCTGTTGCCGTCTCTCTTATTCTCTCAAGACTTGATTACTGCAACAGCTGCTTGTGGGGGATTCCAAAAAAGCAGATTGAGAGCCTCCAGAAGGTGCAGAACAATGCTGCACGCATAGTATCTCTGGTCGAGAGGTCCGCTCACATCACCCCTATACTTAGGGATCTCCACTGGCTCCCCGTGCAAAAGCGAATTGAATTTAAGCTTCTTTCCCTGGCATTCAGCTGCTTGGATGGCACTGCACCTAGCTATCTTCAAAACATTCTTACAACATATGTTCCAGCAAGAGATCTCCGTTCAAGTGAAAAGTCATTACTTAGGACTCCCAGTCTTATTGGACATAGAAAGAAAACCTTTGGAGTGCGCGCCTTTGAGGCGGTGGCGCCAGAATTATGGAACAATTTGCCTATTTCACTAAGGCAAACTGAAGCAAAGTCTTTTAAAAAGAACCTAAAGTCCTATATGTTTAAGTAATCATTGTCTAATTTGTGCTCTTGTATCTATGTCATGACAGCGCACTGAGCATGCTATTATAGCATGGATAGTTGCGCTATAAAAGTGCTCATTATTATTATTATTATTAACACTTTCCTGAAATGCGTCCATGAAAATAAACTCCACAAAATAGTTGTATAGGTCTTTCTTGATAGTAATTGAATAAGTATATTCTATACACTTATACGTGTATTTTAGTTAGGTCATCACTCGGGTTATACTCATGCACGTAATAAATGCCATAAAAGAGTAATTATATTATGGTAGGGTTTAGTCGCTCACTAATGTAGAGGCCTTTTAATTTAATTTTATGTATGTCAGTGTCAAATCGGCCATCTTACTAGGGCAAAACTTATCTATAAATAAGAGTCTGCATTTTACCGACAAATTTAAGTGATTGAGCACTCTATGTATATATATATATAGGTCAGTGGTTAAACACCTTTGTTAGGGAAGGTAACTGCTCTAAAGATTGTCATACTGGTGGCAGGGCCTTTTTTTTTTACTTCTCTCTATACTTGATAATTATAGAAACTAGAGGCATGGGGTAGGATTAATTCAGCATCATTTATTATCTATTGATATATCTAAATCGCTATATGTTAATAATACAAGGTCAAATTTAGAATAATAACTGTATTATAAGTATGTTTTAGTCATGTTATTAGATAGGTAGAAATTATTTTTAAATATTTCAATCATAGTTGTTACTGTTAGATGCATTTTGTATTTACGGAAGCGGAATCGTGTCATTAACTGGTTTTTGTTTTTTTAACGTTTGTTCCCCATGGGGCACGGTAGCCGTGCGGCGCTGCGTTTGACTGGCGTACCGAAGGTTCGAATCCTAGTAAAGGCTCGGATTTCTTCCCTGGGACTGGAGGGTGTCAACCCAGCTCTGATGGGTGCCTGACATCAGTTGGGGTAAAGGTAAAGGCGGCAGGGCATTGGGCTTGCCACACATCAAATATTATGCCTTTGCCTCAGAAATGTGGCGAACGGTGCTTCACTTGCCCTATGGATCAATTTGGTTCTACCGGATACTCTACTAGACTCACCATTAGTGGATCCCCATCCAGCCACAGTGCAGAAAGGTTCCAGAGTGTCAGTTAAGGACGGCAAGCATGCAGGCGTGACGAAGCTTGTGTACTTCAAAGGTGAAAGTAAAGTCACCATCGCCAAATCATTGCCTACGAAAAAAAAAACACACTGACCTTAAAGGCTGGATGTTACACGTAGTATTATATCAAAGACAAATTCTATACAGTACAATAACAACCTGTTGCAATGTTCAGATAAGGAAAAAAACACTTTCCCTATCCCTTATACGATAACAAAAGCATATAAGTTCTCTTTATTCCCGAGTGGCATCCGAGCCTCGAATTGGTTGTCTGAACATACCAGGAAAACCAGAAACTTAACATCATTTAAAATTAAAACACTAATAAAAATGCAAGACTAGACTCAGGCGCCATGGTTAAGCGTAGGACGCAATAATCTTCTTTATAGAAGGAGCGGCTGTAATATATAAGATAAGATGAGGACTTCAACTAGAAAAAAATAATTCCAGAACAACGTAATGATAACTATGGATTAGAGTTTTGTAACAAGCTTTATCCCATATGAAACTTTAATGCTCTTTCCCTTAAACCTAAGCTTTAACACTAATGTTATGACAGTTTTGATGCAAGGATCTAAAACTTTGAGGGTGACTAGCAATCTCCAGACATTTGTAAATAGGCGTCTCAGACGTAATACTAAAATATCGGATTTTCTCAGGAGGTATCAAGCGACCAGCTGTTGGATCTATCCAGGCAAAAGCAAAAAGGGAAAGGGGATTGGAAGACGAAAGACGGGGGGTGGATAGGGCACACCCTGAGAATACCTGAGGACGATGTGGTCGGACAGGCACTAGACAGGAACGACTCAAGGGGAGAGTAAAGTGGGCAGACCAAAGCAGACCTGGAGAAGGTCGGTTGCAAACGAGACATAGGCTGCTGGCCTCATACAGAGCCAACTAAGGCGGAGCCGCCCAAGGTCGAGACCTATGGTGTGATGTTAATACGGCCCAGTTCTCAAATGGGAACAATTTATAAGTCAAGTAAGTCAAAGAAGGTGCTATAATATATCTTATAACTTGATCTCATGAATAGCTCATTGAATAAAAGTGATCTACAAAAACAACAGTATGTAATGAATGCAATTGAGAGATGGTCTGGAAATAAAAAGTTAAACTTCACAAACTCATCAACATTTCCTGGGGAATTGTGACAATTCATAGAACCCCTTGACAGCCCAGTACTCAAACCACGAAAGGGCTCGACGCCAAAATAGAAGCAGCAGTGCTGCAATACAAACTCACTTGCACTTTTCGATTCGTACTGTTCATGGACTTTGATTGACTTCACAGAGACTCTTTGTGCCTCATCCTCCAGTACATTCAGATCGAATGCGTATCGCCCCGCGAACACTTCAAACTGTACGTTGTTCATTGTTCTGAAATATAACAAAAAGAGGTTTTTTAAACACTGGAACATACAACTACATTGACAAATATTTGTTAAATAATAGTATTAATAGAGCATAAATTTACAAAGACAGAGTTTCGTTAAACAATATAAACATAAAACTTAAAAGACAGTAAATGAGTTGACAGAAGCGGGTTCCAAACAATACACTAAATTGGCCAAATATTGTCCCAACATTATATACATATTGGCAAAATATAGGACAACCATATTAGGCCAATGACTTAAAAGTGTACAGACGTTCCTTCTAGATAGAAGATTATTACGTCCACTAGGTCCAAAACTCCTGCAGGGATTGGTCAGCGGCGGTGTCCAGATCTCGGGCCGTTCTGTTGAAAGTCTGGTGAACCAGCCGAAGGACCAGCCGGCCTCATAAAGTGTGTTGTTAGTGGTGTGACGCTCCTTCTGTAAAGAAGATTATTGCGTCCTATGCCTCGTTCGTGGTTTGAGTCTAGTCCTGCATTTCCATTAGTGTTTTAAATTATGTTAAGTTACTGGTTTTCCTGCCCAGATGCAACTCGGAAAGCAAAAGTACTTATAAACATTTGTTCTCTAGTAGGGGATAAGGAAAGTATCTTTGTCCTTACGTTTATCTGATAATTGCAACAGGTTTTTATTGGGTTGTATTTCTAAATTAAAATTTAATGCCTTACGTATTATTTCAACTTTGCCCTTCTGGCCTCTTTCGTTTTTTATAATGCTTTTCATAAATGATAGTTTTAGTCCATAATTTACTAATTGTTGTTTAATCTAATTTATATATATTTTTATGTAATAGTTATATTAATTATTTTATCAATATAATATTAATATGTATTTTTTTTAACGCAAGAAATCCCGTCGGACCAAATTGATCCATAGGGCCGATAAAACAGCGTTCACTAGTTTCTGTGGCTACGACATACTAAAGGATTGTATGGTCAGTACAATGCCCAGCCGACCCTACTTTACCCCCAACTTCGTTTACCCCTCCAGTCTCTGGGTAGCGAATCCTAGGCCTTCACCAAGATTCAAAACCCAGGATCTTAAGTATGCCAGCCGAACGCACCCCATATGCAAGGAATTATACATTATAAATTCACGTACTTTCAGTGCAGAGATGGAGCGTCTATTACAAATGAGACAAGATTTCATTATATTTTCAAATAGTGATGTCCAATGTCAATAGAAGATGACAAATTGATGAATAATAAATCTGTTGTACTTACGAATCAAAACAGTGAGCTGCTGTGACCACGTGAGTGCTGTCTATAATGGTGCCACCACACAGGAAAGAGCCGTCTTTCAACAACATTGCCATCCAAGGGAATTCCCCTTTCTTAGCTTCCATTCCGCCGTATATTTTGGCACTGGGTGTCACAGCACCATACATACACGAGGGCGCCGGGGCTGAGAATGGTTTAAAACAAAAACACATTTAAAATACGAGAATCCTTTAAAATTCGAGACCTAGTGGAAATAGAAGCTGGGACATTCTTGGTAGATGACATAATCAAGACAAAACTGTACACCAGTTGTAATTTTGTTTGGTATTAATTTCAATGCAGCGATATTATTTGTTTCCGGTTCTGGAGGGTGTTTCTGAGTCTAAAAAGTTCTGATAGGTACGTGACTTAACTTGGGGTAAAGTAAACGGCGTCTGGGCATTGTACTGGCCACACAATCCCCTAGTATGCCGTAGCCACTGAAACTGGCGTACGCCGCCTCACCGGCCCTATGGATCAATTGGGTCCGACGAGATACTATTGACACAGGGACTTCCATTAGAGGGGGGGAGGGGGAGGCGTGATAGGGCTGACAACGTAAATACTCTGCCCCCCCCCCCCTATTTCCCCCCACTAACAACAACAAACATCAAGTCAAGTGGTAACTCACATGAAAACATTCTGCTATCAGCTGTAGTTGGTTCTAATGTTGTAGCTGCTTCTGTTGGCTTCTCTGCACGAACAGATTATGATATAGTGTTACGAAAATTCAACATTAGCAATAGTATTGTGATTAATATTTTTATATACGTTACAACAATACTCATTTTGTAAATATTCACATAAAGTAAGATTAATTTTCTTAATTATACATATGCAAATTCTGTACAACTTTATGCAGATATTTTGTGCAAATAAAATATAAATACAAAAGTGTATAAAACCTGACTATTGTTCATTCTCATACTTATATTTCAATACATGTGACATGTAACACATTGAATCACTTCTCATACATATATTTCAATACATGTGACATGTAACACATTAAAGCACTTGTCATACATATATCAATACACTTGTCAGCATTACCTGGACAGCAGGCAGCATAGATATATATTGCAGTTACTTGGACTAGACAAGATTGTGTCATGTACACTTCTGGACACGGATTCACAAATGCGCAAACTGGACATTGAAAGAAAAAAAATATACGCTTAAAAAAATATGATTATTCTAACACAAATGACAATAATATGATCTTAATGTTTTTGTTTGTATGTGTTGCTTTAACACGGACAGTTGAATTTAAAAAGAAAATTTTTTAAAAAAATAAGTCTCCATCGAATTCGAAAATTATCCGTTAGGCTCATTACAAGTTAATATTCATAACTAATAAGTTGAACACTATTAGTAAAATGACTAAGATTATACTAAAGGAAAGAACGCTGAAGAAGACTAACATTTAATTTTAGCTTTAAAACTACAACACAATAATATACCGGTAATAGAATACTCATAAAGACATTACATACTTTTTTTTTCCTAATGCTATATTATGCAAAGACATTCTCTTTCTTCGCCGGTTCAATGAATAGATAAATAGATGCAATAGATAGGTGGATAGACGGTGCTCGGTAAATTTGGCAATGGTAAATTCGGAACCGGTATTTAAGGCAAGGTCATTTTGGCAAAGGTAATTTCGGAATAGGTAAATTCGGCAAAACACGCAAAGCGGTAAAATTGGCAACGGTAAAATTGGCAATCATATAATATCCACTGTTTTTATTAAAAGTATTGGTTAAACTACACTCTAGTCCATGGATAGGCAACATATCCAATGCGTGCCATACTTGACACACAAGAGTGTTTTTAAATGGCACATGAAAGACCACCAAAATGGTGAAAAGAGCATGATAACATTAAGGAGCAATTTGGCACGTTATTTAATTGAACGTCATCTAATGATCAAAGACAAACATTTTAAATAGGCGCCAAATGTACCCCTTCCCAAGCCCTGGCGTTTCTTTTCCCCCCCCCCTCAAGTTACGCCTCGGCAAATGTAAAGGTACGCCTATGTGTGTAGGTAACCAAATTGACTTTAGGCATCAAAGCATACGTTTGTCTCCCCCACGATATTACGTAACTCTGACTACCTGACCGCCACCCCTTCATAGTATGATACTGGTTGTGTAAACAAGAGCAAACGTAGAGTGCCCCCTCCCCTCCCGCCCCCGACCAGACTCTCCTTTCAGGCACGACCATACTAAGTTTTTTACGAATGAGCCCAGGTTTGTTTAGATCGTACGGGAAACATTGCAAACACATAACAACCCTCCTACTTTATATATCTATCAAAAACGAACACAGTCCTTATTCCCCTCTCCCGAGATACACGAATTTTCTTGACCGGTTACGTCAGGGAGAGTTAAGGAATTACTTTGCTGACCTATAGGCCTATTCTCTCAGCACGGGTTGTTGAGTGTGTGTGTGTGTGGGGGGGGGGGGGGGAACACATGGCCACCATAAAACATTTTATCACATTCCATTGCAGTCGGCTATTTGCCGTCAATCAGTAGGCTAACTTTTGTCTTTGTAGTTTTAAACCTTGTACCTTCTATGTTATAACGATACAAGTATACATTACTTAGACATATAGGCCTACAACAATACATAATAGTTGGCTATATTTGACATAGAAACCTCGATAACTTACAAGATATTTGTAGCTAAATGTGCCTTATAGCCTAAGTAAATTGGTTTAAACATTGAAAGTACTTTTTTACAATTTAAAGGTTTTATTTACAACTCTCGTTTGTAATATAATTTAAATATATAAGAAAAGTAAATAATTTTTTTTTCTTCAAAATTGTAATAATAAAATGAAATCCAATATCAATATCAATGTTTTGATAGAAATACTGATTTGTTTTACTAATAACAACAATGTTCTGGGATTAAAAAGGAATTTAAACGAATACCCCCCCCCCCCCAACCTCTTTTAGTTTTCACTGCTTAGCCTGGTGCTACCAAGCTGGTCACTAACACTTTAATCGGTGGGGAGACGGGGTTGGGGAGACGAGGGTGTGGAGACGGGGTGGTGAGACGGGGGAGGGCGGGGCTAGAGTTTGCTTTTGTTAACACAGCGAGTCTCATTCTGGTGTTTAAAAAAGAAGAGGGGGTGGCAACTAATCTACATTATGTAACATTGCTTTGCCTTGTTTCCTTGTGCTATAGACAAGGGGGGGGGAGGGGTTACATTGGGAGTCTATTTAAATGTTCCTTTTTATGCATTAGTTAAATAACGTAAATGGTTAAAAAAAAATTACGGTGTATTTATTCAATGTTTTTCTTAAATTTAATTTTTAGTCAAACGAACTAATTAACTATTTTTTGTTACCTAATTTGTATGCTTTATATATCGGGGGCGGGAGGGAAGGGGGGCATTCTACGTCTGCTCTTGCAAACAGTACCAGTATCATGGTGTAGGTCAAGTAGTCAGAGTTACGTAATCTCGCCAATGTGCTATAAACGGAGGAAGTTTATAGGGACGTATTGGAGATAAGGGTATGCATTGATGCGTAAAGATCTAAACAGAACTCCAAGTGATCGTCAGTTGGGCTATCTTACACACATACCGCCTTTGGCCACCTTTGGGGGTGGGGTGCGGTGGGCTGGGGGGGGGGGAGAAACGCCTGGGGCGGGGGAGGGGGTACATTTGGTTCCTATTTAAAATGTTCGTTTTTGATCATTAGAGGACGTTAAATTAAATCACGTGCCAAAGTGTGCCTTAATGTTTCCCTGCTCTTTTCACTATTATGGTGGTCTTTCATGTGCCATTTAAAACCGTTTTGCGTGCCAAGGATGGCACGCATTCCATAGGTTGCCGATACATGGAATAGATTGTAGTCCTACCAATACTTTTAATAAAAACAGTGGATATTATATGATTGCCAATTTTACCGTTGCCAATTTTACCGCTTTGCTAGTTTTGCCGAATTTACCTATTCCAAATTTATTTTTGCCAAAAATACCTTGCCGAAAATACCGTTGACGAAAATACCGTTGCCAAATTTACAGTGATTCGGATAGACTGATTAGTGGAGAGATAGTTAGATATAGAGAAACATAGATAGATTGCTTGTTAGACTAATAGAAATATTTACTGCGGATTTAACCCTCGACAATCCTTTCACACACCCATCCATCGTTTAAATATATACATTTATACATTCGTTCCATCCTATTATAAAATATGTATCTATTTCTCTCTCTTTCTCTCACTCTCTCTTTCTCTCACTCTCTATACAGTTCAGATGTTCAGATATTATTGGATTATCGGCACAACAAATAAAAAACCTATGCCATATATTGCATTATGCTGTCTTTGACACAACCACAGTACATCCAAATGCATGGGTCATGTTATCATGTATTGTCAATATCGACAGAGCCATCACACAAACGTTATATTATCTGACAAAAGCTGAAATAATTATTGACATATGATATGATGGTCATTTATATAGCGCCGCTCTCCATGCCATGACGTAGTATGCCCAGTATGCTCTAACTATACAATCTTATATTATCTTACATATTACAGACGCTCCATATAAAGAAAATAATTGCGTCCTACGTTCATCCGTGGTCGAGTCTAATCCTGCATTTTATTAATGTTTTAAATGATGTTTATATGCTTGTGAGTTCTGGACATTAACAGCTGAGCTAGAAAAGAAGATCAATGCCATGGAGATGAGATGCTTTAAAAACCTTCTCGGCATCTGTTATAAAGACCAACATCTCCAATGAGCAGATACGGAAAAAGGATAATACGGGAAATTGGACAATACGAAGACCTGCTGGCCAGTTAAGAAAAGAAAGCCGGAATAGTATGGCCACATAACAAGAGCCAACAAGCGTGCCAAAACTATTCTACAGGGCACCACAAGAGGGGCGGAGAAAAAGAGGAAGACAAAAGAAATGATGGGATGATAACGTCAGGGAGTAGACGGGAGTTAAGTTGTGCGACTCAGTGAGAAGGGCTTATAGACGGGAGGCATGGAGGAAGCTGGTGTACATGTAATCTCTGACGCCCCAACAGACTACGGGGAATGTAGGTCGGTAGTATCTCGGTTGCCACAAGGAAAAAAAGAGCGTTTGTATGCGTTTATCATGAGAAATTATAGAAATGGAAAGACCACACGATCCCTCCCTCCCCCCCCCCCCCCCCCACTCCCGGTCTTCCTAAGTGCAACAAAGTTGTAATTGTGAACTACTTTAACCTGAACCAGGAATATAGAAGTAAATAAAAATTATTTGTTTTCGCTCTTAATGATTAAGCTGTGCAAAGACGGTCAAAGCTGCAGGCCACTTTCTTGGAGTCATTTTTATCTTTGTCAAATACAGTGAACCACAAAGAACTGCACTTGACAAACTAGTTAGGGGTTACAGGCCCCGAGTAGACTCCCCCCCCCCCCCCCCCCCCGCTCTACTATGACACCGGACACGGATCAAAACTACTAGTTCATGTTTTGTAATGACTAGCTCTAGGTGACACAATGACACAAATCTAGGTGGGTTAAGTTCATAGGTACGCACGAATCTGGGGAAAAAGGGGGGAAGGGCGACAGGTGAATGCGATCACAGGTGAGGGGAATCAATATTAAGGAGGTCAGGTCGAGATGGATAGGAGTTAAAAATGACAAGAAAGGTAAAGAAATAAAGTTAGCACACTATTGTGTATTCATTATGACTTAAAACATATACATGTACGTTGGTGCGACAACTAGAAGCAAATTGTACAAAGAAATGAATCAGCCCAACAAACAAGACAACATTAAGTTTTTCTCCTGCAAAGAACAATGCACTGTATTCCAGTTGAGAAAAGGGCATATTATAGCACTCCACGCACATCTCAATATAATAAACCCAAACACACGAACCCAACTGCAGACACTGCCACTACCCACAAGAAACTGTGGACAACTTCCTACTTGAATGTCCCAAAGCTAATCTACCCCAGACACACACTACCGCCCCCCCTCCTCTTTAAACCTACCATTACCAACACACAATACAGCAATATAGAGCAACTAAAAATGGCATGTAAATAATATGTTTGTAAATATGTAAATATGTAAACATGTAAATATGTTTGTCTGGCATTGAGAGCAAACTGGCTAATAGATGAAGAAGATGAAATGTTGGTGCGACCAAATAGATAATTAGATAGATGTGGGGATAGATAGATATATAGATATATAGATATTTCGACTGATAGATAAACAGATAGATAATTAGATAGATGTGGAGATAGATAGATATTTCGACTGATAGATAAACAGATAGATAATTAGATAGATGTGGAGATAGATAGATATTTCGACTGATAGATAAACAGATAGATAATTAGATAGAGGGAAGAAAGATAGAGAGACGATCGGACAGAAAGATATATAGGTAAACAAACACATAAAACACACACACACAAATATATAGTTATATTGACAGACATAATATACACACATAACGATATCATAATGACATTGAAACATTCACATATAAACATAAATATTGAAAGAGAAAGAAAGAGTGACCTACTGATTCACAAATCGAGAGAAGGAAAGAGGAAAGAAAGAAAGCAATATAGATTGATAGATAGATAGATAGATAGATAGATAGATAGATAGATAGATAGATAGATAGACTTTAAATACGATAGATAGATAGATAGATAGATAGATAGATAGATAGACTTTAAATACGATAGATAGATAGATAGATAGATAGATAGATAGATAGACTTTAAATACGATAGATAGATAGATAGATAGATAGATAGATAGATAGATAGACTTTAAATACGATAGATAGATAGATAGATAGATAGACTTTAAATACGATAGATAGATAGATAGATAGATAGATAGATAGATAGATAGATAGATAGATAGATAGATAGATAGATAGATAGATAGATAGATAGATAGATACCGGTAGATAGATGGATAGATACGAAAATTGATAGACTTACTTGTATGCATATTGAGATGAAAAATAAAGTAAGAAAGAAACAAAAATAGACAGATAGGTATCTAAAGGATTGATAACAAAAAAAATAGCCTGATTAAAGGAAATAGACAAACATAAGGGAAATAGATTCTTCATTAATATTTACCTTAGATAATATGCTTTAGACCCCTACTGTCTTACTTATATGTTAGGTCGGTTATTGCTTCATTTATTTGATTTGTCCTATGTTTGTAAAGTTTTCAATCATCAATCAGCTTTATTCTTAGCCTAGAGATTATATTCGTGTTCTTAGTTGAATGTTAAATGCTCTCCGAGTTTATAATATTATTATGTTTATTGGCAGCGCTACATTCAAATATTATTATTATTAGAAAAAAAGGAATTGAATATTGTTTCTATATTTATTTTTTATGTAATTGTTGTATTAATTATGTTTACGATTTTTCTTATTATAGATTATATCATAGATTGCTATAGTGATTTTGTTGCTAGATTGATTGATAAATTAATTCATTGATTGATTTATTTGATATGTAGGGCCTACAATGATATGTATTTATGTAAAGAGCTGTGCACACGTGAGGCCGGCACTAAGTTTTCTTGATTTAAAATCTAAACACATAAGACTATATTATACAAATATATCATTGTGGTCGCCATGTCACATAATGCTCAGAAATAGAATCCCTCAAATTCGACCTTGACATTACTGAATTGTTAAATTATGACGGGGTTCCTTGTGGTATTTTTTTTTTATTTGGAGAAGTTGACATGGCAGATTCCAAGGTGTGTGTCGCACATGTGTGTAACTATCAGCGGTGGCAATCAAGTGCACAGGTAAGTTCTTCTTTTCTCACACACATGCCGCACATCAAGACTATGAAACGGGACACCCTTCTGCTTGTCGTTAGGTACATACTACCGGTATTGTATTCAATGCATGCTGCGCTCTTGTCCATTTAAACAATTTAAACTAAGGTGCATTACATGACCGAGTGTACATGCATGTGGCTGCAATAAAAATATATGTCTGTAAAAAAATTTCTCTCTCTATCTATCCCTCTATCGCTCTATCTATCTATCTATCTATCTATCTATCTATCTATCTATCTATCTATCTATCTATCTATCTATCTATCTATCTATCTATCTATCTATCTATCTATATGTATATATATATAGTTTAATGTTTGTGTCGATTCCGAAGAGCATTTATTGTCTTATAGTTTTCATTTGCGATTTCGCTTTCTAAATGTATTGTGTCTAATTGTGTCCTCCCTAGCTGAGTTGTTAGAGTTCCCCTTCTGATACACAGATGAACTGATCTCGCTTCGCACGCTAATAACTTGTAAAATGCTTTTAGAAAAAAACAAGTTTTTTTTTTAATCGTGACGTTTCTCTGCTGTTGTTTTTTTTCATTTTTGTTTCTTATATTATATTATAGACGCTCCTTCTATAAAGAAGATTATTGCGTCTTAAGCTCATCCGTGATCCGAGTCCAGTCTAGCCTTGAACATTTATTATTACTATAAGTAGACCTAACACACTCATTTTTACTCCCTTTATTTTGAGTTGCAATTTCTGTCTGTCTGTCTGTCCGGATGGTTGCAATCTTGATAGCAAGACTTTGCTTCGATTTTTCGACCACTTCCCGTGGTGCGATCGAGCTGAAATTTGGGCAGCAGACTTGCACAGACTAACAATACATTCTATCAAATTTTCAGCATCGTAACATTTGGAATAGTCACGAATTCCTTCTACCAATTTGCGAATCGAGGAATATACTTGACGAAACAACATGGCTGCCTTTGACTGAAGTATATAAATATAAACTTTTCGGGTATGTTTGTTTTTACGAAATAAATGCCAATGAAAACGACACAATATAGCCGAAATATAAAGCAAGTTTTTTTTTAAAGGCGCAATCGTTATAATTAGATAATATGTATTTGCCGACATTATCGATTCGAAATTTTAGTTTTGTAGTGAAGTGGAAATGGTAAACTTAGTTTGCAAAGAAAGGGAGTATAATAAAAACTTCGTTATTATGGTTTTCTTGTTATTGGTTTGCATTTTATTTTTGATCAATTGTATTCTTATCGTGGGGCTAAACTAAATATTGTTATGTATGCAATAATTTAATAACATTTTTTATTGTAATGTATGACTTAGTATAGTATAAACACATTATTAAAACTAATCTGCATGAATTTTAAATGAGTAAATATCTAGAGCTATAAGTTTCCTAATTACACTTTTCTCAATTGAACAGAATTCCAGGAGCGTTACTTTCCATAATGGATTTAATAAATAACCATTCGTCAAAGTCTATGTTATCTTATCTTATCTTATCTTATACATTACAGACGCTACTTCTATTGCGTCCTACGCTCATCCGTGATCCGAGTCTAGTCTTGCATCTTTATTAATGTTTTAAATAATGTTAATTTACTTGTTTTCCAGGTTTTTTCAGGTAACCCATTCCACGCCCGAATGCCACTCGGGAAAAAAAGAGTACTTATATGAATTTGTTTTCGCATAGGGGACAAGGAAAGTGTTTTTGTCTTTACGTTTATCTCAGCATTGCAACATTGTGTTGTATTTCTAAATTAGAGTTTAATTCCCAATGTATTATTACTATTTTACTCTTTGCTTTAGTGGACTACATCAAAAAGAAGTTTTGGTGGTTGGGCATTTTGAGTTATTTAGTTAGTCTATCCTTATATTAATTTCAATGTTTAATTCAATGGTGAAAACCATTTCCAAATTAGAGAAATAATCTATTAGCTATGGATGTTTTACTGTAGCCCCTGTCTGAAACCTAATTTTGAGGATGGGCGACGCTGGGTAATTTAGCTAGTAGATGAGCGGATGAGCGTAGGACGCAATACGATTTTGTATAGAAGGAGCGTCTGTAATGTTTAAGATAAGATAAGAAGTATATATTTTATGTGTATGTATAATATGGTCCAGTGGCTTCGCACTCGCAGTGCTATTTCGATTCTCGGGTTCGAATCCAAGTTTTAAAAAATAACGTCTTTCTTTTTTTCCAGGGTTTCACATTGTGTTCCTGGGTCTAACAGGCTCTGATTGTTACCTGTCGTTAATTATTTTACTATTTTAGAGTGTTATTGTCGTTTCGTTTTTGTGAGCGCGCTGAGCATGCTTGCATTATTATTATTATTATTATTATTAATTAGGGAAAATAAAAGCGACTAAATATTATGGTGGCCGCACAATCCCCTTGTACGCTACGGCCACTGAAACTGAAGAACGTTGCTTCTTTACTAGTTCATATGGATCAGCATGGTTTCAAAACGGATACCAATCGTCACCAGATTATCTAGTACTTGTAGTTTAGTGCAGGGGTCGGCAACCTTTTGCTTATACTAGTATTTTTTAATCATTCAGCGTGCCAACAGCGTGAAAGTCAAACTGATAATTATTATATATTATATTATTTTTATAAGACAATTTATTTAGTGCCGAAGCAAGACCAAAAGCAAAAAAAAAGTAGCGTTTTAGTTATAGAGAAAATCTTGTAACCGTTTTACATTTAATAAAAAATGAACCTGTTTGTTTTTATCATCTTTTTTTAAATCCATTCATAGCTAATACTCAATTCATTACTCAACTTACACAGTAATAGTTATCACCATTTGAATTTAGTTATCAAAATATTATTCTAGTAATAGCTTTAAAGTCTTTATTGATTGATCTCAGAATAACTGAGATTTACGCTAACATATTATTTAAGCCAATGGACAAATAATGGAGCAACATTACAATTAAGCGGAAGAGATACGTAATAATTAAACAAACTGGGTAGTTATTGTAAGGCTTACAAATGTACATATGCATTCTTTGGTCATAAAATATTTATATAATAAAATACCAAACTGGGTAGTTATTGTAATGTTTATAAATGTACATATATATTCTTTAGTCATAAAATATTTATATCATTTTCAAGTATCTTGTGTAATTTGATTATTTTAGAGTTATAAATTGTAAGCCATTTAAAAAAAAAAAGAAACAAAAAAGACATATTAGAAAAATTAATTTAAAAAAAACGGGTTAACTATCTCAATTCAATTAATTTCTCCATATTTGATGCTAGTGATACCAAAGGAGTTAATTGTTTTAATATAACTAGTGTACTGTTGAAGATGGTCATCTAACTTAATTTGCTTTAAATTAGGGAAAGAGCGAAATGTTTTGAAATTGATTTCACGGAAAGATATTTCAAGTTTCAATGCACATCCATTCCAGTGACCCAACACTTCAAGTGCTTTTGGACCCAGTCTTGTAAATGGAAGCTTAACTCTCTGAAATGTGTCGCAATGTCATTCAGAAATAACAGCTTCAACTGTCAGTTTTCCTCATTCAATAACGGAATTTTTTTTTCATTAAGATACATCGTAATTGAATTGCTTCCGAACAAGAAACGAATCTATCCAAGACTTTACCTATACTCCGAATCACTTTTTCTAGAGAATTGAGAAACTATACAATTGTTTATCTTAACGATCAGAGATTGCAAGTCCAATGATGAGAGCTTTGCGTACAAACATTTTTGAACTAAGACAGTCAACGCCCAGTGTGATTCCCATGTATGTAGCATCCATTAATTATGCTGACATACGTTGTTTTAACTTGCATTAAACAATATTCTTGGAGGTCTCTCGCGTGCCACTGCAAATCGTTCCGTGCCAAGTCTGGCACGCGTGCCTTAGGTTGCTGACCCCTAGTTTAGTGTATTTCTGGCAAGTAATTACTGGGTCAACCAGGATGGAAAATTTAAACTGGTAGTTATAAAATCTCATAGTTCTTGCCATTAATCGAGAGGATGTTAGATCTGAATTAATTATGAACTGAATTTCATTTGTCAATGTAAAGTGATTTAAATTGCGTGGGCCCTTATGTATGCGTTCTATGCGTGTGTGTACTACTGTGTGTGTTTGAAATCGCTTGTATGTGTGTGTATGGAAGTATAAAGGCCAGAATAAATATTTAAAGTCTGTAGATGTGCTGATTTCCCCACCTAACCCATCGCAACATACTTCTTGTTTCGCAGTAAGAGCCCCTAAACGCACTCCATAACAGTCGCACACAAACACGGGAGGCGGTACTTTAGTCTCGCCTACTGATGACTGCTGGGTCACTAACCTAGTCACTTTTTGTGTGTATATATCTAGTTAAAGACCTAGTTACTTTTACTTTTCTTAAAAGTATTTCAAAGTGAATTTGCTAACTCAGCACATATGAAATTATAGTGGTCCAGTGGTTGTATCGCAGTAATGTAGAGAACTAGATATAGAATCTAGGTAAAATGGCCAGGTTTCTAATAGTGATTCCCAATGTTTTAAGAGTATTTTATAGTAGGGCACAGTGCGAGGTGGAAGAAAGAGAGGCAGGCAGAAGAGACGATGGGATGATGACATCAAGGAGTGGACCGGCTTGTCTCTTGCAGACTCCCAGAGGGCGGCGCAGGACAGAGACAAATGGCGCAAAATTATCCAACTGTCAAAAAATGGTGCCCCAACGACCCTCGCTCGGGTTATGGGATAGAAGAAGAAGAAGAATAGTAGTTTGAGAAACTAAAGGCAATGGGGCAGTGTGTTAGACATACAATCCACTAATTTACCGTGGCCAAGGAAACTGGTAAACGCTGCTTCCCATGGCCTAACGGACTTCAACAAGGTCTGTAACGGAGTCTCTCTCTCTCTCTCTCTCTCTCTCTCTCTATCACACACACACACACGCACACACACACACACTCACACACAGAGACTAAAACATAGCACAGTGAGCTTAGACCAATTTAGATTAATAATTAACTTTGTTATTTTCTTTTTTGTTATATAATTCAACAACCTAAATAAGTCAGGAACACTATATGTAGTGCCCAGGGCGGTAAATATGTCATTATCAGTAACCAGGAGCGAACATAGTATTTTTTATTTTTAATGGGGTAAGAGCTGAATTTTTGTGTGACTAACAATTATCTACTTTTTCACAAAATTGTTGTCTAGTCATTTCTTTCTCAACCTGTTTAAAGAAAAGTCTCCCCCAAATATCAGGCAATTATTTTTTTAATGGATTTTCACATTTAGATGATCCTTTTACGGCGCTCCATATTACATTGCGCAATAGATGAGGCTAAATATGAAAGAGGTATTGAATAGATCGTGAAATAAATATTTATTGCCATGAAAAGAGTTGACTCGATCAGGACAGTGAAACATGGTTGAGCGTTCTTCCCTATTTTATTTTGCTGCCATATTCCCAATTAGGCACGACATAGATTTAAAAAAACTAACAAACAAAACACAAGAAAACCATAAAAACGAAGTTTTTATTATACTCCCTTTATTTGCAAACTAAGTTTACCATCATGTAATTAAATAATTGATTGACTACTGCAAATGAAAGGTACAGAAAAATATCTGTGTCGCAAATCTCAAAATTATCTCCTTACTCCGTATGAATTGTTCTAAAAATAATCTTAGCGCATTTTTTTTTTAAATAGCTTTGCGCCGAAAAACTATAAAAAGTAGCACAGGCATTTTTAAAGTGAAACCAAAATTTTTCTTATACCTTCCTTTTAAGAAATGAATATTGTCATAAGTGTAGTATTATTATGTTGTTTTAACTGAAAATTTGATAGAATGTATTGTTAGTCGCAACAAGTCTGCTGTCCAAATTTCAGCTCGATTGGACCACGGGAAGTGGTCGAAAAATTGAAGCCAATTCTTGCACGACGATTGCAACCAGACAGACAGAAATTGCAACTTAAAATAAAGGGAGTAAAAATAGCGGTTTGGCCCCATAACATGTTACCGAATATTTTGGAGGCATGGTCTTCGTAGAGTTTTGGCAAACAAGCCTTCTACATTGATTCAATGATGTTTCGGGTATTATTGTCTTTGATATTTTCAAATTAAATCAGCTATACATTGAAATAATATTCTTACTCTCATGAAAGTCATTTTTTTATATTTCTATTTCAATAAAGTTCAATTTGTAATCTATACAGTCATCCACTTGATCAGAATGAAAATGCTTGGAAATTTGATTCTTATACAATACTAGCCGGTATGTGCCCGGTCCTCCGAACCGGCTAAAAGTTATGTTTACATACAGTCTAACTACTCAGGCAGTTATAATGAGATTGCCCGCATGACCCACGACACGAATTTAAACGTGAGGTAATTTTTTATTTGCCCGCTACAACATGAATTACCCGTTAAAATCATTACTCATCACCCATTATAACAATTACAAATTGCCCGCTATAAATTACGACGCAAATTAAAACATGAATATATTTTGTTCTATTCATTGATAAAGAACATTCGACAGTACTTTTATTTTTTTTTAATGATTGTTTGATATATTTTTTTTACGACAAACAATAAGTCGCAGACCTATGTTGTGCTGTTTTTGTTTATTTGCTATTTATTTATTTATTGTTGCTTTGGAAGCAAACCTAGAATTAAATTTTCTATTCAACATGTAAAACAATAACAAATGAAACCCTTATGAAATAATGTTTATAAAACGTATACGACACGAATTAAAACTTTAAAAATTTAGTTCCGGCAATTTGAACATTGCCCGGCATATTAAACATTGCCCGGTAATTTAAACATTGCCCGGTAATTTAAACATTGCCCGGTATTATAAACATTGCCCGGTATTATAAACATTGCACGGTAATTTAAACATTGCCCGGTAATTTAAACATTGCCCGGTATTATAAACATTGCCCGGTATTATAAACATTGCCCGGTAATTTAAACATTGCCCGGTAATTTAAACAATGGCCGTTACCTAGGCGATAAGCCTAAAGGTGCCCAGTTCTCGGAACTGGATAAAATAACCCATGGAGTTATAAACAATAGTCTTAAGCGGGGATAAAGTATTTTCCGGTAACTTATACCATTTAAATATTGCATTTCACAAATAACGACGCAAATTAAAACAAAATTTTGTTCCCTTCTTAAACGCATAAATACGCAAAATTTGATGACGCCATATAATTATAAGCTTAAATATAGAGTGTAACCAGGACCACTGCGTTTAAATAAGCTTAGTAAGGCGTCGGTATTACTTCCCGAAACAGGAAAAAAAAATGCTAAATCTATTTGCTTTGTCCTATGTTTGTAAAGTTTTAAATTATTAATTAGCTTTAAGTCATGTATTCACAGTGTAAAGTATTAAAGTAGTGATAGATTAAGAAAATCAACTACAGTATTGGTAGTGTAAAGAATTTATGTTGTTTACGGCACGTAGACAATTTAAACATGAAGAAAATTTGTTCCCGTCATTGAGTTGAGATAATAAAATCCATGCACATAGTTTGATGACGTCAATTTAAACATGAATGAAAAATGTCCCTTCATTGCTATAAAATCCATGCGCAAAGATTGATGACGTCATAAAAATAATCTCAGCGCATCCTTTTTTTTCTAACTTTGTGACGAAAAACTGTAAAAAGTTGTACTGGCAAAGACAATGTGAATCAAAAGTTGTGTTTTTTTCGCGTTTTTTGACCAAACTGACCACTGCGGTCATTATTATTTTTTTAAAACCTTGACAGTGTTCACCGCCGTAACGCAAAGAATATTTGTAGCAAATTTCACGTTTTTATGTCCAGTATTTAAAAAGATTATGCGGTATGTACATACCCAGCCAGCCAGCCAGCCAGCCACATACATACATATTCCTTTTGAGATTTATATATATACAAGCCGTTATGTGCCCGGTCCTCCGAACCGGCTAAAAGTTATGTTTACATACACTCTAACTACTCAGGCAGTTATAATGAGATTGCCCGCATGACCTACGACACGAATTTAAACGTGAGGTAATTTTTTATTTGCCCGCTACAACATGAATAACCCGTTAAAATCATTACTCATCACCCATTATAACAATTACAAAATTGCCCGCTATAAATTACGACGCAAATTAAAACATGAATATATTTTGTTCTATTCATTGATTAAAAACATTCGACAGTACTTTTTTTTTTTTTTTTATGATTGTTTGATATATTTTTTTTACGACAAACATTAAGTCGCAGACCTATGTTGTGTTGTTTTTGTTTATTTGCTATTTATTTATTTATTGTTGCTTTGGAAGCAAACTTAGAATTATATTTTCTATTCAACATTAAAACGATAACAAATGAAACCCATATGAAATAATGTTTATAAAACGTATACGACACGAATTAAAACTTTAAAAAGTTAGTTCCAGCAATTTGAACATTGCCCGGTAATATAAACATTGTCCGGTAATTTAAACATTGCCCGGTAATTTAAACATTGCCTGGTAATTTAAACATTGCCCGGTATTATAAACAATGCCCGGTAATTTAAACATTGCCCGGTAATTAAACATTGCCCGGTAATTTTAACATTGCCCGGTAATTTAAACATTGCCCGGTAATTTAAACATTGCCCGGTATTATAAACATTGCCCGGTAATTTAAACATTGCCCGGTAATTTAAACAATGGCCGTTTCCAAGGCGATAAGCCTAAAGGTGCCCAGTTCTCGGAACTGTATAAAATAACCCATGGAGTTATAAGCAATAGTCTTTTCCGGTAACTTAAACCATTTAAATATTGCATTCTACAAATTACGACGGAAATTAAAACAAAATTTGGTTCCCTTCTTAAACGCATAAATACGCAAAATTTGATGCCGCCATATAATTATAAGCTTAAATATAGAGTGTAACCAGGACCACTGCGTTTAAATAAGCTTAGTAATGCGTCGGTATTACTTCCCGAAACAGAAAAAAAATGCTAAATCTATTTGCTTTGTCCTATGTTTGTAAAGTTTTAAATTATTAATTAGCTTTAAGTCATGTATTCACAGTGTAAAGTATTAAAGTAGTGATAGATTAAGAAAATCAACTACAGTATTGGTAGTGTAAAGAATTTATGTTGTTTACGGCACGTAGGCAATTTAAACATGAAGAAAATTTGTTCCCATCATTGAGATAAAAATCCATGCACATAGTTTGATGACGTCAATTTAAACATGAATGAAAAATGTCCCTTCATTGCTAAAAAATCCATGCGCAAACTTTGATGACGTCATAAAAATAATCTCAGCGCATCCTTTTTTTTCTAACTTTGTGACGAAAAACTATAAAAAGTTGTACTGGCAAAGACAATGTGAATCAAAAGTTTTGTTTTTTTTCGCGTTTTTTGACCAAACTGACCACTGCGGTCATTTTAATTTTTTTTAAACCTTGACAGTGTTCACCGCCGTAACGCAAAGAATATTTGTAGCAAATTTCACGTTTTTATGTACAGTATTTAAAAAGATTATGCGGTATGTACATACCCAGCCAGCTAGCCAGCCAGCCAGCCAGCCACATATTCCTTTTGAGATTTATATATATACAAGCCGTTATGTGCCCGGTCCTCCGAACCGGCTAAAAGTTATGTTTACATACACTCTAACTACTCAGGCAGTTATAATGAGATTGCCCGCATGACCTACGACACGAATTTAAACGTGAGGTAATTTTTATTTGCCCGCTACAACATGAATTACCCGTTAAAATCATCACTCATCACCCATTATAACAATTACAAAATTGCCCGCTATAAATTACGACGCAAATTAAAACATGAATATATTTTGTTCTATTCATTGATTAAGAACATTCGACAGTACTTTTATTTTTTTTAATGATTGTTTGATATATTTTTTTTACGACAAACATTAAGTCGCAGACCTATGTTGTGTTGTTTTTGTTTATTTGCTATTTATTTATTTATTGTTGCTTTGGAAGCAAACTTAGAATTAAATTTTCTATTCAACATGTAAAACGATAACAAATGAAACCTATATGAAATAATGTTTATAAAACGTATACGACACGAATTAAAACTTTAAAAAGTTAGTTCCAGCAATTTGAACATTGCCCGGCAAATTAAACATTGCCCGGTAATATAAACATTGTCCGGTAATTTAAACATTGCCCGGTAATTTAAACATTGCCTGGTAATTTAAACATTGCCCGGTATTATAAACAATGCCCGGTAATTTAAACATTGCCCGGTAATTAAACATTGCCCGGTAATTTTAACATTGCCCGGTAATTTAAACATTGCCCGGTAATTTAAACATTGCCCGGTAATTTTAACATTGCCCGGTATTATAAACATTGCCCGGTAATTTAAACATTGCCCGGTAATTTAAACAATGGCCGTTACCAAGGCGATAAGCCTAAAGGTGCCCAGTTCTCGGAACTGTATAAAATAACCCATGGAGTTATAAGCAATAGTCTTTTCCGGTAACTTAAACCATTTAAATATTGCATTCTACAAATTACGACGGAAATTAAAACAAAATTTGGTTCCCTTCTTAAACGCATAAATACGCAAAATTTGATGACGCCATATAATTATAAGCTTAAATATAGAGTGTAACCAGGACCACTGCGTTTAAATAAGCTTAGTAATGCGTCGGTATTACTTCCCGAAACAGAAATAAAAATGCTAAATCTATTTGCTTTGTCCTATGTTTGTAAAGTTTTAAATTATTAATTAGCTTTAAGTCATGTATTCACAGTGTAAAGTATTAAAGTAGTGATAGATTAAGAAAATCAACTACAGTATTGGTAGTGTAAAGAATTTATGTTGTTTACGGCACGTAGGCAATTTAAACATGAAGAAAATTTGTTCCCATCATTGAGATAAAAATCCATGCACATAGTTTGATGACGTCAATTTAAACATGAATGAAAAATGTCCCTTCATCGCTAAAAAATCCATGCGCAAAGATTGATGACGTCATAAAAATAATCTCAGCGCATCCTTTTTTTTCTAACTTTGTGACGAAAAACTATAAAAAGTTGTACTGGCAAAGACAATGTGAATCAAAAGTTGTGTTTTTTTCGCGTTTTTTGACCAAACTGACCACTGCGGTCATTTTAATTTTTTTTAAACCTTGACAGTGTTCACCGCCGTAACACAAAGAATATTTGTAGCAAATTTCACGTTTTTATGTCCAATATTTAAAAAGATTATGCGGTATGTACATACCCAGCCAGCCAGCCAGCCAGCCAGCCAGCCACATATTCCTTTTGAGATTTATATATATACAAGCCGTTATGTGCCCGGTCCTCCGAACCGGCTAAACGTTATGTTTACATACACTCTAACTACTCAGGCAGTTATAATGAGATTGCTCGCATGACCTACGACACGAATTTAAACGTGAGGTAATTTTTTATTTGCCCGCTACAACATGAATTACCCGTTAAAATCATTACTCATCACCCATTATAACAATTACAAAATTGCCCGCTATAAATTACGACGCAAATTAAAACATGAATATATTTTGTTCTATTCATTGATTAAGAACATTCGACAGTACTTTTATTTTTTTTTTATGAATGTTTGATATATTTTTTTTACGACAAACATTAAGTCGCAGACCTATGTTTTGTTGTTTTTGTTATTTACTATTTATTTATTTATTGTAGCTTTGGAAGCAAACTTATAATTAAATTTTCTATTTAACATGTAAAACAATAACAAATGAAACCCATAAGAAACAAAGAAGAAATATTTTTTTTGTTACATTGTGTTCAATGTAATCGCATAATGATCTTTTACATACACTTTACATATCCATGGAGTTATAATGAGATTGCCCGCTACACAGTTAATATATAAGGCAATTAAAGGTAATTTTTTATTTGCCCGCTACAACATGAATTACCCGTTAAAATCATTACTCATCACCCATTATAACAATTACAAAATTGCCCGCTATAAATTACGACGCAAATTAAAACATGAATATATTTTGTTCTATTCATTGATAAAGAACATTCGACAGTACTTTTTTTTTTAATGATTGTTTGATATATTTTTTTACGACAAACATAAAGTCGCAGACCTATGTTGTGTTGTTTTTGTTTATTTGCTGTTTATTTATTTATTGTTGCTTTGGAAGCAAACTTAGAATTATTTTTTCTATTCAACATGTAAAACAATAACAAATGAAACCAATAAGAAACAAAGAAGAAACTTTAAAAAAAAAAAAATTGTGTTCAATTTAATCGCATAATGATATTTTACATACACTTTATCTACCCATGGAGTTATAATGAGATTGCCCGCTACACAGTTAATATATACGGCAATTAATAAAACCCTGCCCGTTAAAAAGTTTATCGATGTATACGTCACAAATTTAAATGTGAATGACATTTTGTACGCCCGCTACAACCGAAACGAACTGAAACGTGAAATATTTCCCGCTAGAAACGAATTGAGTGAAATATTTCCCGCTAGAAAGATTTTAATGCTTCAAACGAATTGAAAAAGCTAAAAGTTATGTTTACATACACTCTTACTACTCAAGCAGTTATAATGAGATTGCACGCAACAACTACAAAGTTTATATTTCGTATACGACACGAATTAAAACGTGAATATATTTTGTTCTATTCATTCATAAAATACATTAGCAAACATTGAAGCAAAGTTAATTTTAAATGAATACGCAAAATTTGATGACGTCATTACGAAAAGCCGGCTATCTATCTCTGCGCAAACTTTGATGACGTCATCCTAAAAAAAATCTCAACGCCATCCTTTTTTTAATTTTTTTAGCGCGATCGATCGAAAAACTATAAAAAGTTGGAACGGCAAATTCAACATGAACCCAAAATATGTCGTTTTATTCGCGTTTTTTGACCAAACTGACCACTGCGGTCATTTTAATTTTTTAAAACCTTGACAGTGTTCACCGCCGTAACGCAAAGAATATTTGTAGCTAATTTCACGTTTTTATGTCCAGTATTTAAAAAGATTATGCGGTATGTACATACCCAGCCAGCCAGCCAGCCAGCCAGCCAGCCAGCCAGCCACATATTCCTTTTGAGATTTATATATATATACTAGTGGTTATGCCCGTCAAAATGACGGAGAAACGAACGACTACAATATTACAATATTAGTTAAGTTAATATTAATGTTAAGAGAGAAAGAAAAGAGACTATTAAAATGAACGTTTCTTTTCGGTATTTAGTTTTTGTTCTTTTTAATTGTTTCTGACCCTGGCATATGCATAATAATTGTTACTGTCAAGCGTCTGATATTATAACGTAGCAAACAGTTGTGTTGACTTGACTTGTTATTAAAAATAGCCTATTAAATTAAATACTATCTAAAAGAAAAAAAAACCACAATACCAAACAATAAAAGGTAAATAATAAAAAAAAAGCGTAGAAAATAATATTTCAATACAATACAAACTAAAGTGATAACGATTTTTTCGGTATTTAATTTTAGTTCTTGCTTATTGTATTAATAAAACAGTGTTGAGAATGTTTCTTTCGGTATTTAGTTTTTGTTATTTTTTTTTTTGTTTCTGGTCGACCTGAACCTGACATATGCATAAGAATTGTGGCCTCAAGGACTGGCGTAGTGTGTAAACCGCCGATACATTCCCATAAAGAATACACTGGCGGGCGAACGCATGGGGCACAGGGGGAGGAAGCAATGGACGCTGCAATCCCGTCTCGAGAATCACCCGGTGCCTGGATGCATGTACCTATAGTATAGGATTTGTGCTACCGGGTGACAGTGCAGGTATGCGGGCGAGCCACTACGATAATGATCTTAGGGGAACCGCAGTGAACGATCGCTGGGCTGCGGAAACCTTCCCCGTTACACGGCACGCCACGCCTTGGGCGTGTCGTTGGGTGGCTGGAGCCTGGACAGAGATTGCTCAATCCTAAGCGTTACGCCCTGGACACAAGAGCCGAAAGGCTAGTCCGGGTTTTTTAAAGAGATTTTTAAATTCGATATTAAAATGTAGCGAACAGTTGTGTTGACTTGACTTGTTATTAATTATATTAAATTAAAAATAATATACAATCTGAAAGAAAAAAAACATTAATACAAAACAATAAAAAAGGTAAAAAATATTTAAAAAAAATAGAAAATAATATTTCAATGAAATAAAAACTAAAGTGAGAAAGATTTTTTCGGTATTTAATTTTTGTTCTTGCTTATTGTATCAATAAAACAGTATTGATAATGTTTCTTTCGGTATTTAGTTTTTATTTTATATTGTTGCTGTCAATCTTATGGTACCTGGTATTTGAAAGTAATCATTTATAAGCCTAACTTGTTTTTTTATAATTCGTATCATTTAATTTATAGGGTGTATAAAGTCGCCTTTTAAAGGATATTCTCCAATAACAACGTAAATCCATTAAATAATTAAAACATTTGGTTACTTTTACTTAAAAGGATAATGCAAACATCAATAATGAAAAAATAATTTCATAGACATTACGTCATACGCTAGTATTTTGTTTAAAGTAAACCATTGAAACTCTCTAAGCCAAATTGCAGTGCGTAGCTTTTAAAAAAGGTCTCGCCACATTAAAAAAACAACAGTACAATTGGGAAAACCCGGAAAGACCCTCGCGTTCAACATAGTGAATGTCGCGTTCAATATAGTAAATGAACGGAAATGGCCATTTGCTATGTACCGTTATATTTATTTGCATAGATGGATATGACATTTTGGATTTTTTAAATCAACACATTTATGATTATAAGTGATAAAATAAAATTATCTTTTGGAGGACGTTTCCAATTTATACATTTAATTTGTAGCCCGAATAGTCAAACGGCTTAGGAGCCTATAGCGAACAAACATATATATAAATATATATATATATATATAAACAAACATATAAACAAACTCACGGTAATTATATATGTTGATATGATATGATATGATATGATATGATACGCTTTGTAGGCTAATGTGTAGAAATAAAATATTTTATAGAGAGATGATATGGCAAGATGGTGTAGCAGAAGCGCGATTTGCAGTGCCATTTCGAAGGTCACGGGTTCGAATCCAGTGTGCTTGTTGGGTGTCGCTGAATCTACCTGCTATAATAATATGAGCACCTGGCTTTTGTTGAGGGAGAGTAAAGGAGGTTGGGCATTGTGCTCGCCACACAATCCCCTAAGTTCCGGAAAAGTACAGTGGAAATCGAGTTCCCTTACTAGAAATGTCCCGAAAATATTTATTTTTTATGTCTTATCGTGTATGTACTATGAAATTAAATATAAAATTTTTTTTGTATTTGGAAAATTACGAAGAAAAATACTTTTTATTTAATGTTTGATTTAATAATTCGTACTTATGGTGATTAATTCACCATAAGAATTTCCACTGGTAAATTGCAATGACAACTACCCTTATGATAATAACACAAACTTTCCTCCGAAAATAACGAAAATGTAATAGCGGAGTAATCAGTTACCTACAACAGAAATTACTTTTTATCCAGGTAAAATGTATCTAGTTGCCTTATAGTCAATGGTTTCGATTCACTGATATCATCAGATGCTAAGGGGCAAGGGGCAATAGACTTAGAAATATTTGATTGAAAAAAGGAGAGGCAGAGGGCGCCAATTTTATAATCTGTCCCGGGGCGAAACAAATGTCCCCTTTCTATGTCTTTGCATATCATTTCTTCAATTTTAATCTCTTGATCATAGGGCGTGTGAAGCAGCGTTCACCAGTTTCTGTGGACACGGCATACTAGGGGAATTGTGGCCAGCACAATGCCCAGCCGCCTTTACTTTACCCCCAAGCAATGTCAGGTACCCATCAGAGCAGGGTATACTCAGAGTCACGATTCTGTCCCGGAAACAAATCCTAGCCTTCACCAGGATTCGAACCAAGAACCTTCGAAACGCCAGTCGAACGCGCTGCCGCTCTGCCACAATGCCCCCATATATGTATATGTAAATATACTTAAAGTATTCTTAAAAGAAATGTTAGTTGTCAATAGTCTTTGACAGTAAAAAGCAACGAAAAGGAAGCTCCTGTTTTAATGTTTAGTGAAACTTGACAAATAGGTGATTTCAGTGAAACTATTTCATCTTTTCAGCTTTAAATCTTTATAGTAAAGATATTTACCCATATAAATTCTAACAAAAACAAATGTCTTTAAATTTTTTTGCTATGTTTGTTGAGAAAGGTTTGCATAACCTTTAGAAGACCCGGAAAATTGCACGACCGGCTGACAGATAGACACGTGACTAGAATCAACGAATGATTTCCATGGATACCGTATCGCTAGGGCGCGGCCATTGGCCATTGACGTACATGTTTGTGGACTCGTCCAAAAATGAGTTCTATGTGTACATCTATTTTTAGCTTTGTGATAATGGAGGAAGATTATAATATAATTTTAATATATTTCGTAAGGGACTTTATGAAATTCCATTTTTTAAAGTAAACAAAGCGGCTTTTCTGGTTAATATTTTGACGATATTAACGCAGGTCAATATAAGGAAATATTTCTCTAACACCATTAACTTTTTTATTGTACAGGTGTATGTAAAAAAAAACGTAATCAGACATTTAATGAACTACAAAAAAAGGGATCTTTTTTTTTTGTAAATTATAAATGCAATTGTTATATTTATTATATAAATTCTTTTCTATAGATTTAGATTTTTTTCATTTTTAAAAACTGCCCCTGGCTTGATTGCTCGACAATGTTTATTTAACTTGGTCACCGGTAATTTTTGTTTTTTCAATTTATCTTTACTTTTTAAATATAAAGCCCTATTATTTATATTGCAATGTTGAACGCGAGTTTATATTCTCTGAAAGAAGCTTTCATTTGCTTGAATTCAATACCAAACCTAAATAACTATTTCTCATTTAAAAGCAAACATGTAATGAAGCTTTAAAGATAGTCTAGTACTCGATATGACTAAAATGAAAAGAATTATCATTCCACCATAATAGGGAAAATAATTCCGTTAGCAAAGAGATTTTGTCTTTTTCTTTTACAAGTATATTTCAGAAGAAATCAAATGGATTGACAAGGAAAGAGTTTTTTTTAGAAATACATTTTGAAATAACGAATTTAACGGGAAATTCATGTACTGAAATAACATAAGAAAACGGGAAATACATGTATTGAAATAACATTGAAAATAAACGGGAAATGCATTTGTTACATACTTACATTTTTGCAAATAATTAGCCTGGTAATCAAGGTCCATCTTGTATCCAACCAATTCACAGGAAGCTAGCATATAGCGCCAGTATGCCGCCACCAGCAGTCTGTAGTTCGGACCGAGAACATAGCGCAGGTCCTCAATGGTCTTGGCGTTTTGCACGAGGTTTGCGATGCTGGCTTGACCCCTGACAGTTGAACCTAGGGTCAACAGAACCAGAAATATCTTTGGGAACGACGATGGCCACCAGGCCGTCGACATGGCGCGCACGGGCGAGCTGTTGGTTCAGGCACGGCCGTATTGAGGTAGGCGACGCTGCCGGAGTGCACCGTTGGGTGAGCAAGATCGATGTCGACTAAATGAGCAAGGTCGAATGTCGGCGAGATGAGCAAGGGGAGGTAATACTGTGGCATGTAGCTTGGAGTTGTTGTTTCGGTCAACTGAGGCAACCCGAGTTTCAGAAACAAAAAGGGGAATTAACCATGTCCTTGCTGTCTAGCGATGGGTTGTCTGTTCCTGAAACTTCTATGTCGTTTTTTTACGATACCGGGTTTAAATATCTATAATAAAACAGATAGTAAAATGATTGTTGTATTATCGATTCTCTAACTTATTTCTACTTCACAAAATGCACAATTTATTGGCCTAATATTTAACCAATATAATGCCAAGATGTAAATCTTGCCTAGTGTAGAGTCAATATTGGACTAATATAGCGTGCGACTATGTTAATTATTCCTACTTCGAAAATAGCATTAAATGAAATAAATTGTGGAAACCTCAATTAATTTATCAAAATAATAAGCAAATTTGATATTTTCCAATTTATAGTAATCATACATAAAAATAAAGCATTGCACTAAATGTATATTAATTATTACAGTGTATATATACATTTGTTATAGACTTTATAAAGTTTAGATATTGTTTCTTAGATAATAGCCAATTAATCCAAAAAAGGAGGGAAATTTTTTTTTTATAATTTATATGTTTTATTTTAATTAACGTAGTTTTAGTTTTGAATGCTAAGTAAAAAAAATGTAATCTAAATACTTTACCCGATTGCTTTAAGGTCCCATTTAATGAGACACATATTACCTAAAAGATAAACTAATACAACTAAACTAATAAAACTATTAATATACAGTTTACTTAGTATTAGAAAATTATTTTTTTTTACGTTGGTGAGAGAATTTATTGTGATTTTGTCCGAGTGGCAGCGCGCTCGACTGGCATACCTAAGGCCCTGGGTTCGAATCCTGTTGAAGCTAATAAATAACTAGTATAGTATAACAACAGATAAAATATAAACAATTTTTACACACACACAAAAAAAGAAAAAAAAAGTCCAATTAAAACATACTACACATAATGTTTTTAGTAGGGCAAAGTGGTCGAGAGGCAGCGCGTTCAGCGGGCGTACCGACGTTCTTGGGTTCAAATTCTGGTGGTAGGCTAGGATTTTTCCCCGAGTCAGGAGGGTTTCCCTGAGTTTACCTAGCTATGATAAGTACCTGACATTAGTTGGGGTAAAGTAAAGGCGACCACTGGTCACACATACCCTGGTATGCCGTGGCCACAGAAACTGGTGAACGCTGCTTCACAGGCCCTATGGATCAGTTTTGACCGACGGGATACTTTACTTACTTTATAAATTTTATTTTGATAAATTGTGATTCTATTAATGTAGTTTGAAAAATTGTTGTTTTAAAAATTGTTAGTTTAATAATGGCTTTTATTTTTGTTTTTAAATTTAATTTTGATTAAATAATCTGTAATGAATATCTCTTAGATAGCGGCTGAAATAGTTAAACAGAAAAGGTCCGATTGGTTAAACTAAATAATGTCTTACACATTATTGTTGAATCTTGCTACGTACAGAGTACAGACCTGCACAGTTATTGTTATCCACCTTTTAGTGAAGATTTCGCCTTTAGCACACAATGAACAGCAGACGATAATATTTGCGGTGGCAGACGATAATTTATTATTTCCCTTTCCTTCTTTTTTTTGTATCCGTTCGGCAACTTCTCGCAGCTTCCGTCACAACGCCATGGTTAGAGAGTATCCAACTAACTTGATGTCGAGAAATAGTTTTTTTCCCTCCCACTGTGTCTTTTTTTAGACAAGGAATTGTAGCGCGCATGCGCAATGCACTGAGAGTCGTTCACGCACAGCGTGTTGTAAAAGGCAGAAATGTCTTTGATTCGGTTCAGTGCAAACGATTGTAAACATGTAGAAAAAGGGTTAGCTGGATACGTAGACTGAGGGAAAACACAGCACATAATAAGTGCATAGAAATATGAAAGTTGATCAAAACGTTTTTTTATACATAGTTGATATTTTTATTGATAAGCAGACATAATAATTGACCGATTCAACATTTCATGTTAAAATTAGTGACACCATTAGCTAACTATTAATGATACTGTTCCTCCCCCCCCCCCCCCCCCAAGTCTAAAAAACAAATAAATTTAGAGATTTCAAAAGCAGTATAATTTTAATTTGGGTTAAAATAATTTAACATAAAAGAGAATAATTTGAAGACATCCACATTTAGTTGGATGTTGCAAAAATTATTGGGTTTTAGTTTAGTATCAAATTGTGTTTTTGTTTTGTGAAATATTTACTTCAGAATTAAAGTACGCGCATGAGAATGATGTATAGCTGCTATATTTTAAACTCCAGTAGTAAGTATGTAGGCCTTACACCAACCCCCCACCCCCCAAAAAATCTTCTTTATTCACTTTGTTGTAAGGAATCCGTAGCATCGTCTATACAGCGATCACTATACAAACACATTCTATCCCTGAGCGTAAATTTACATACGGTTTGGGAAAGGAAGATGAAATAGAGATAGTAAAGAGAGACAGAAAAAGAGACAGAAAGAGAGAGAGAGAGAGAGAGAGAGAGATTGAGAGAGAGAGGTATAGAAAAGTAAGATAGTAGAAAGCCAGAATACCATTGAATCGGTGGAGCAATGAAGGTAAAATGTTGACACAGTGATGGACATCAAACATTTGAAGGAGGCTAAGAAAGGGATTCTACGACCTGCTTGAAGTAGAGAAAAACTTTGTGGTTTATGAAAGTATACTTGTTCAGAAGTTCTTGAAAACTTTATTTTTAGTATTAAACCCTAAAGGTTATGGAATTTGTTCAATGTATACCATTTCATTCTTCTTCTCTTCAAAGCACTCTTTATTAGTATTAAACCAACTGTCTGGTAAATTTAGAGTTGAATTGACCATTTACTTTGTTTAACGCTAGCATTGAATCATATGTTGCAACGTTTAATTGCCCTGATTTGAATCAAACATGGAAAGATGAAGAAAGAATGGATAGGGGAGGGGGGGGGGGCTGTGGGGGGGGGGGGGAACTAAGCCCACCCGGAAATTTAAAAAAAAAAATATTTTTTTTTCAACATTTATTTTTTCTAAGATAGGTTTGGAACTCGGCGAAAAATTTAATAATGTTCGTCACGCGAAAATTCAGCCCACCCTGGAAAAAATGTCTGGCGTCGCCCCTGCATGCACTACACTTAGTTATTCTACACTATTCTATAGCTCAATTTCTCCTTCCCTCTCGCATCTACCCCCCTCTCACTCCGCCCCTCCCTACACTTGTCATTCACTACTCATTTTCTATTCTATATTACTCAAGCTGTTTTCTTTCTTTCTGTATCCCATTGACACTGACCTACATTATTTAATTGATCTTCCTATCATGATTATTTGTATCTTTATAAAATTTTTTTCTGCCTCTTTTCCTCCCTCTTTCCACCCTCCTCTTCTTTCTCATTTCTCCCTTTCTAACTCATTTTTTTTTCATTCTCTAAATATATAATTTTTTTTCTTTCTCTATGTCACTTACAGTATCCACCCATTTTATGTGTCAATTTTGAGCCTACAAAAAAAAATGTACTTTAAAAAAAAAAACAATAAAGAAACAGTGGATGCATTCGCCTTGGGCTTGGCATTCTTATAGATCAATAATATTATATATTCTATGACAATATTTGGATGGAAACTGCTGCTATATGATTTGAAGTTGTGTTTGAGTGTCAGATGGTGAAGTTTTGTTTGTTAGTTTCTCAGTGTCTGTTTGTTGTCAATGTGCACACGGGGAATGTATGTTTGTTCTTTAGGTCAATCATTGTTACGATATTAAAATCTTTACTAGTGGCATCGAAATATTATTCCTTCACTACATTTATATACAAGGTACCACACAAACGTACACATACAAACACACATAGAAGACGTAAACGTGAGCGGGGGGGGGGGGGAGGGAAAGCGGCAAGGCATTGTGGTAGACGTGCCTCCCCCTCCCCTCTCCCACCACGTCCAACCAAACACCAACTACCCACCATTTCTTTTACGAATTGCGGATTTTTTTGTAACAAAAAAAATCTCTTTTTTTTCTTTTATATTGAACATTGAACTTTATTTACTTTCCGCTATTGATGCTAGATTAAATATTAGTTTTTTTTAAATAGTTTAAGTGGAAACTGTTCACCAATTCAGAATATAAGCCTTCTATCGCCACCCCTCCCCCTCCTCCATCCCCGCACCAACTGTACACTATTTTAATATTACCCCATTTACTTGTCCCACCTGTAAACTATTTGTCATCCTAGCTCTCCCCCCCCCCCCACCTTGCAATCATGGTTACGCCACTGCTTGCACACACACACACATATACAGAGAAACTAAGATATATGTCAATAGCTATAGGACTATACTTGAAGAAATAGTAAGGTTAGTAGTTAGGTACATTGATAGATACAGAGATAGATATACAATATTTCAAATTAGACGCCGACCGAAAACACACATTTTGGAATTGGGCCGAAAACGAAACTATACCGAAATTTATAAATTGACTTTCGGTCGAAACCGAAGCCGATAGTTTCCCTATATCTTCGGCCTAAACCGAAGGATAAATCGAAATTGACAAAACAAATATTTGAAAAGACTGCACATTTTTGTGTAACATTAAATAGTTTATGATCAACTTCACTACTTTACACAGATTAATTCGTAACAGTTTAAAACTAAATGAAATTATCAATAAGCGGAGTAATAGATGCAGCACTAGCGTTCAATTCCCAATGATAACTTTATTTTGTTCTTTCTCTACTTTAAACAAAATTCTGATGATTATATTTTTCAAATAAATTCATAGACTATAATACTCAAGGATCGCTTGCTTTAGTTTTTCTGCTATATGATGACTCGAAAGACTGCTTTTCGGAATTCCCGGTTCGTATAATACTTTGCACTTCCGTTTTATTGAATCGCTTTGATTTTCTCAATGAAAAATTAAAATTAAAATTGAAGTTCTATACAGCGGAAACATTTAAGAAACAAGGAGGTGCGTAGAAGTAATTTAAGACAGCCTTATTGGTTGCGCACGGGAAAAAAAGTACATATAAGTTCTAAAAATAGAGCAAGCGGTCCATCTTATTATAGTCTATGATAAATTATAATCACGCAACCTGTTATTGCAATTTTATTCATCCTGTTAAAAGTTGTATACACCGGGAAACCCCAGAGAAAAGGAACCATTAGAAACACGCCTTACATGTCTCGCCTTCCTAGGTTTTTTCAAATGGCCTATATAGTTATCATGCACACATCCTATATTGAAAAAAAAAACACAACTTTTTTTAAAAGAATGTAAAGAATTTCAGGACTTAAAGCTTTCCTAAAATGTCTTCAATAAGTAAAATCTATTAATATTTTAGACGATTGCCGGAGACGGGGGTTCGATTCTCACCCAGGGATGGTCCAAACTTTTTGTTAACGAAAAGAAATGCCCGTTTGTACAATTTGAATCTGTAGCTTGTTCTTATCAGCTTTACAGACGTTTCTTCAAGATAGAAGATTATTACGTCCACTAGGCCCAAAACTCCTTCAGGACGGCAGGGATCGGTCGGCGGCAGGGATAGAACCCGCTTTGTGTCGGATGACAGTTCAGTGAACTAACCGCAGGACCAGCCGGCCTCTTCGTAAGCCTGTGCAATTTTTCCTCGGGCAACGCCGGTGAATTTAGCTTGTTATTGATATATTATAGCGCCTACACAAAGTCTGATGATTATATTTTTCAAATAAATTATAATCACGCAACTGGTTCTTGCAATTGTATTCATCCTGTTAAAAGTTGTATACTCCGGGGAACCCCAAAGAAACGGATCCAATAGAAACACGCCTTACATGTCTCGCCTTCCTGGGTTTTTTCAAATGGCCTTCTGTAGTTATCATGCACACATCCTATATTGAACTCAAATGTTAGCCAAATGTCGTCATCTAGCACACAATATTCAACCTACATATCCTACAGAGCAAACAAGCATCGTCTAAAACCCCAAATCTATTTATAGTGACTATCGCCTTCTTCTTTTCATCTAGGTCGCTTCTTTGAATCTTTGAAATCCGTAGTCACACAGGCTGAAAGGCTATAATTATATGAAATTCGTTTTACCTTTTTTTTTTTAAAGTGTTTAAATGAAATTTTGGAGCAAATCAAATATTTACCTCCCCCCCCCCTTTCCTCCCCCCTCCCCCGTCTTCTCCTTTTCCTGCAGTGCGTAAAAGATTCCCCTGTAATCCTCCACCCCACCTCACCTATAGCCGAAAGTGTATAAAATACTGCAAGTAGATCCTGAGCTCTAATTGACAAGCCTTAATTAGGCGTGATCTTTTGAACTGGTGAGATCGTGAACTTCCGGTTCTATTTTTAAATGTTTAGTTATTTTAGGCCTTTCCGTAAACAAAAAAAGCATGCTTTTGCTGGTTATTGACAGTTGATTTCAACCTCGACGGCTAGTTCTAGTCTTTTAGAATTATACAAAGGATACAATATTAGTTATGAGGAATCCGTTTTTAACATCAAAACTGAGTAGGCGATAATTAATACTCAAGTGTTAGTCGCATGTAGCTTGTTTATAACATAAATTAGTCAAGAGTTGCGTTTTCATGGTTATTAAAAAACAAAATTCGTATTCATAAAAACGAATAACAAAATTTCTTTTGCATTAAGCATTAAGTTTGATATTATAAAAAGGTTTCACAATGCATTGTTTTCTTTTGTAAACATCTTTTGGAAATGAAAGAAACTTAAATCCCCAACAAATGTTCCTACAACCAGTAACCTAGCATACAGACATGTTTCGAATAAAATGATCGAATTCGACCGGAAATGTTTTTTTCTTGTGAACTTTTATGCATGCATACACGTTAAGACTTGTCAATGGGTAATTATCTTGTTTTGACAGATAAATGGCTAGAAATCTTTTTTTTTATTTCACGGGGGAAAAAAGTATTCTCTTTTAAAATAGATTTAGAGACTAGATCTAGCAGTTTAAAGAAAAAGGCTAACATGCTGAAGATTAATTTTAATTTGTGACTGAATATTATAAATCAGTGTCATGTGACCTTGTTATGTTGTAAAAAAAATATTAAATTTCGCCTTCAGTTTCAACAGTTCCTTCAATAAGTACTATTGTACATACATTTACAGCGTTTACTTTAATACGTAATGAGAAGTAATGTGTCTATGAGGAATTTAAAAAAAACAACATTATGTGTAAAGTTCCCCTCACACCAAATTGATCATAGGGCGGTAAAGCAGCGCTCACCAGTTACTGTGGCCACGGCATACTATGGGATGTGTGGCCAGCACAATGCCAAGCCGCCTTTACTTTATCCCAACTAATGTCGGGTACCATCAGAGCTGGGTAGACTCAGGGACGCCCTCCTGACCCGGCGAAAAATCCTAGCCTAGCACCGGGATTTGAACCAAGGACCTTTGGTACGTCAGCTGAACGCGATGCCACTCGACCACTTGTGCCCCTTAAAAACATAATGTGTAATATGTTTTAATTTCACTATAGATTTACAGAATAGGTGAATAGCCAGGCAGATAGATGGGTGAATAGATGGATATTGTGATGAACGTATAGATAAATAGATATATAATTCACACACAGAGAGATCGATTGAATGCTACATGCTGGTTTTCATTCGACATGTTGAAGTGATTTAATAATAAATTAATTAATTCGAACTAAAATACATTTCAACATTTAAAAGACAACAACATACACAACGGTGTAAAAAAAAGATTTACTGTACTAAAAAAATTTACATGACACTAAAACTTAACTTAACTTGTCTTGTTTCTCTTTACTTTGACAACTTGTTAACGTATACAATCTATGTACACTAGTATTTTTTTCTTATTCCTTCAATATTTTTTATATATCTGTATATCACAATACAACATCAAATTCTGATAGGCATCTACACTTAGGTGTTCGGTATTGGAATAAACTTAAGATCAATTTATCCTCAAAAGTTGAGTCCACGTTAATGTCTTCGATTTTGGGAAAATCTATTTTGAAGTTCATACGAATTAGCTCCTAAGTCAACGTTTTATCTACACAGTAACCCAAACACTTCTACGGATAGCAGCATAAACCCTTTATAGTTAGAGCCATCTGTTAGATCCCCTTTTTTTTTGGAAGCTTTACTAGATGTCCCTCTCACCAGTCTTTTGATACTTCTCCATTTGCCCACATGTTTCAGATAATATAGTTAACTCAATGTCTGCTTTAATTGCCTCCGCTTGTATTCCATCAGGTCGAAGGTCAAATCTACAGACATTCTGGTGACAATGTGTGACAATGGGTGAAAAATATGTATTAGAATTTGAGCTTGGAATCGATCCAGTCCAGGTAGTGGACAACGTTGGTGTAGAGACCTGGCTCCCCGGGTTTACCACAGGCGTCGCCGTTGGAAACGATGCCAAACAGGTAATACCTGGGCACGTCAGGTGAAGGCTTGATGCACATGAGAGGACCTCCCGAGTCACCCTGAAAATAGATGACGACATATGTGTTTATAATCTACATCTTATTATGTTCTTTGTTATGATAGGAAAAATAATTAAATCACATTTGTTTTTTTAATTTTAAGAAAATTATGTACTTTCAAATGATTGACTGGCAGCCTTCTCTCACCGTCGATAAAAAGCCAGCTTTAACACAGGAGTAATAATGTTTTAATCTGTATGACTCTTATTGGACATAACGATAAGCCTGATCTATATATACACAGTCAAAACTAAACTGTGTCGATTGTTGTTACTTACCTCGTTGTTATAATGTTGCCTTTAGCTCATACAAAGATTTAAAGAAGATTATATAAATAAATTACGTGTTTATACAACAGCTAAGAGCTTGAAGGCAAATACAAAACTGTACGGCGCTATGGTCCATTACACAACAACTGTTTCAATTATAGTAATTTCAATAGTTTTTAACTATGTCAATAGCATATAGAAAAATAAATGGTGATGCCGATGTATCTAACCGAATCAAATCTAAAATTATTTACGGACATTAAATGTTTGGCCCTGAAGCATTCGATCGAATACCTTGGAGAATGCAAATCCCTGACGTTATTGGTACAAATATAATGTACAAGAAATATATAAGAGATTAATTAAACAGGTTATGATATTGTTGCACCTACGTACCGCGCATGCGTCTTTCCCACCTAGAAGCCCATTGGCTGCACAGAGAGTGCCTTGAGAAACGTATTTGGACAGGGCTCCTGGAGGTTTGGAGGTGTTGCTGAAGGTCTTCAGACATTGTGAGCTGTTGTATGTTGCTAAGTCCACCTTCATCATAACTTCCGCTGGATCTCTTCCTGTCCATGACAGAGAAATAGAATAGTAATCTGACCTAAGGTGACAGTAATGTAAAGTAAGTAAACTTTCGAAGTCAAACCAGTTTGATCTATACAGCATGTCAAGCAGCGATCACGAGTTTCTATGGCCACGGCACATTGGAGGATTGTGTCTTCCGGAACAATGCGCAGCCGCTTTTACTTTGTGCCAACGAATCTCTGGTACCCATCAGAGCTGGGAAGACTCAAGGACACCAGGATTCGAACCTGGGATCCCGCGGTACACTGCCTGATTGCGCTACCGCTAAGCCTCCGTGTCCCGTGACATTAACATGTCATTGTGGAACAAATGGGTGCATAGTAATTTACACTAATGGGACATTGGTTCGAACATTTTTAAATTTGGCGTTTCGTGAAAAGATTTATAACTGTGCCCTTTGATGCAAAAGTAGGCATCTGCTACCTGCGTACCTTCTCACACAGCTGCCCTGCCAGATGGCGCTGTATTCAACGATATCCCTCTTTTAAATTCTGTTAAATTAGTGTAAGTGTAATGTTTCTTTAGTGGGCATCTTCAAAACGTAGACTCTTTTTCTTTGCGCCCTCTGCCAGCTCCCCGTACGCTATGCTCTAGGGATACGCTCAGAGCATAATCTATGGACATTGCACACGGTGGCATGGGTCGGCAACCTTTTCATAATAGTGTGCCAAAGTAGAATGTCTAATTCAATCATCGTGCCAACAAAGTCAGTCTGCGCCAGGTAGAAGAGACTTGTAGAAGAGACTTAAATTGCTTTTTTGTGGGTCTTCTGCGTGCCTTTGAAAATCGCTCTGCGTGCCATGTTTGGAACGCGGGCGTAGGTTGCCGATTCCTGTACTAAAGCTTTATAGATTGTCTGAACGGTATACTTACTCACATTATTCACAAGCAATTTAACTCAATTAAAACTTATGGTTGCTCTTTGCTTTTCTTTGAGATAAAAAATGACACGATTACTTAACACTTACTCTGCGATTTCTAAAGGTTTGTTTTAACCATTTCCATTTAATAGAACTTCCTAAGCCCAAGGTCGCGCCATACACATATGATTTGAAATCTATGGACCTAGTGAACCCTCATATTATATTTCAAATAGATCGATGTAAGAAAAGAAGTATCGAAGCCTACAGAACATTCCCAATGCTTCAGCAAGCTCAACTTAAACCAGAATTTGTTTTAATGTTTTATTTGTATTAGCATATCGACTAGACTCCCAGGTATAGTATAGATTCGATCACCTAGGATTGTAATCGATTCAGATATTATGCTTTGGCAGAAGACTTTATTTACCGACCTCCAATACAAACGATCCTTTAGTTATGAAATAGAGTTTTGCTTTCGTAATATAGTCATGGGTTGTATGTAGAATAGTGCCCGAGAAGGAAGGGTGTGTGTGTGTGGGGGGAGGGGTCAGGAGAAACAGTGAGGATTTATGAGTAATGATTTTGTCACGCAATATTTGTATGTTTCTCTCTCTCCCTCTCTCTCTCTCTGTCTTTCTTTTAGGAATTGTCTTTCTTTGTCTCTAAACTTTTTTCTTTCTTTCGATGTCAATTATCTACCGTTCTCTCTCTCTCTCTCTCTTTTCAGTTTTTCTTTCTCGCTAACTCTTTCTTTTCCACTAACTATAATTCTTTTTTTTTATCTCTTTCTCCCTCAGTTCCTTTATCTCTTTCCTTCTCTTCCCATGGCTCTTACCCTTTCTCCCTCAATTCTCTTTTGTTATTTCGTTCTGTTGCCCTCACATCTCTATATGGCCATCTTAATCCGCCCTAACTGTCCATCTAAACCTCTTTCAATGAAACAACTCCTTGATCAGCTTACTGTCAATGTTTTGGGGAACACATTATAACACTGACACTGTGGACTAACGACAACGCGGTGGATTGCTATTCTAGAGGTATCGAGCTGTAAGCCATGTACAAACGCCAGGAATTCTCCCTTTTCTTTATATTTTTTTCCTAGAATCTAAATGGTGGCTGCCTGAAATGGGTTGTCAAAAGTAATGGAGTGTTAGCATTGTTATGGCCATACAATGTTCTATGCCGAAAAGAAAATGGAAACGCCGTAGACACCGAAAGAGTTGAATGTTGCTACGCGAGTTTTGTAAGCCGACGTGGTCTGCCAAGAGGTACTTTTACAAGCAGAGACACATTGCTAAATAACAAAAGCAACAACAAAACAACAATAAATAAAAAATTCGCGTCTTGAAACGTTTACAACTAAAACAAAACAAAAAAAAAGACAGGCCATCGTGAGACTCACTTCCAACGTAGCCGTAACCAGCAACGGTGCACAGATGTTCCGGCTTGTCGCCACGCGCTGGCAGGCACACGGGCGTGACCAGCGTGTTGAAATTTAAGGGCGTGGCCAGAGTCAACACAGCGATGTCATTGGCTGAAATAAATAAAAAAAGGCTATAAATCAGAATGCTTATCAGATAACAAGAACACACAAATTAAAGTATAACAAAAAATACTTTGAATTTCCCAGTTTCCTTTTCTGTAATGCTTAGGCCTATTGGTCCAATCTTATGTTGTAAATTTTAAAAAGACGACTTGAAGCTAACATACATTTATACATTTACTTTTAAAGTCTGACACTGAAGACTTTAACGTATGACCATTAAGCTTCATTAACGAATACACGTTCTATAACTCAAGAAATATGTATTTGTTTTTACTTTTCTGGGTTAGTCCCCCTTTACCCGCTACTAGGTTAGCCTTCTTTTGTTACTCTTTACTGAATTGTCTGATCTTTGCTTCAAATATTCACCCATGTTTAAATTGAATTAAACCTATAAATGGAAGAACTAATTTAAAAAATATCAAGCTATACAATTTCTTCAAGTTGCCTTTTCTTGATCATTGAAATACGATACGAGCGTGTGCAGTTGTCTAATTACATTTCTAGTATGGACCGTGGCACTCGTGTCCGGTGTAGCCTTCACCGATCAAGTCCAAAATGAACATTTAAAAAAAAAAGAGAAGCATTGAAAATTGCAGATAATCAATTGGACGATAATTTTTAGACTTCATTGGGAATTTCCTAAGGAAGGTTTCGATACAAACCAAAGACTTTAATAATATGGACCACTTGCTATTTTCTTTTAGAGCTTTTATGTTATTATTCCGTGCGCAACTAATAAGGCTGTCATAAATTACTTCTACGCTCCTACAATTAGCTAAATGTTTCAGCTGTCTACAACTTTCGATTTAAATTTACATTTTCCATTGAGAAAATTGTAGCGATTAAATAAAACGGAAGTGTACAGTGCAAAAAGGAATCGGGAATTCGGAAAAAAAGTCATTCGAGTCATCAAATATTAGAAATATTAAACAAGCGGTCCATCTTATTATAGTCTTTGTACAAACATATTTTTTTCAAAATTCCCAACTTCTCCGGTTTGCGACTAATAGACTTCTATGGTCGATTTGATAAATTAAAGTTACATTGTTGGTAAACGAACGATGGATTGTGCACATGGACATGAAATTCGGAGGACATTAGTCATCATTGGCGTGCCAACCAATGAGCAATGGAATACACCCAACGTCGTGGCCACAATGTCTAATTTACAATTGCGGGAATTTATAACGCAGGTCGTGCCAGGTCAAGACGTTTCTGAGATGACGAAGCTGGTTACTGCACCCAGTCCCACGCGAGTGTATCTTTGATGGTATCTTGGACAAATCACATGTAAACCAGGCACTACGCATTTCCTGCCTATTAAAAGTATTTGCGATCATGCCTCGGGCAGGAGATTGTCTTCTACTCGTCCGTATGGGAGGCTAAGATCTCTTGTCCCCACGTAAACCCTAGTGCTCGTATTGAATAAGGAGTTCGAGAGACTGCTTCTATGATCAACATGTATTCACATTGTATAGATCAATATATACGCTGTACATTGATATAGTAACTATAATACGTACACATGTTCTGTATGTTGTACTGCTCGTGTATCAGGTATGAAGTGACCTCCACGCGTTGATTACCAGTCTCTTTCACTGACAGGTTGTACAGGTATCTTCCGGCAATGACCTCTATAGCTTGCTGGTCATCTTCCAATCTTTAAAAAAAAAAAAAGAAAAAAATGACAAAATCTCTGACCTTTGAGCTGGGGAATAAGTTAATAGGCTAATTGAATCATGAATAAAATTCATTTTTTTACATCTTGGTTAACATTTTTAAAAGTGGGCGACTATCTCGTTATTTCTAATTTTATAGCCAGTCTAATATTATATTACCAAAGTTCGAATAGTATGGCAAATATCCAAAGTTTTCTTGACACAATGTAATTTATAGATACATTTTTTTTTTAATACGCAATTCTTTAGTAGAACCGGAAGAAGTTTTTTTTATTCTTATGAGAACAGGATTCTGGGTTCTTGAAAACACTTCTGTACCCATGGGTCTTGAGGGTGGCGAAGTGTATAAACCACCAACACAGACCATTAAGAGTACACTTTTAGGCTAAGGCATGTGGGATAGCCCAGTTTGCGCATCCGAGATTTTATGGCTCAGACGAGAGCCTTAGAAATAGCCCGTCTCGCCAAGCCCGGTAATTGGATATAAAAGCATATAGTTTGGAATTTGTGCAACCGGTGTATTGGGAGAAGTGTATGTGACTATGGAGACACACACCACGCCATATCGGCATACCGCGGGGTCGCTGGTCTCGGACAGGATCTTAGTGTAATAATCCACACCTTTTTACGTTAGTACCTTGAAAAAAAAACGGGTTACCTTAACATGGCTGACCAGCAGGTAGGGAAGGTTAGCTAGAACATGTTCGGCTTAGAGACACAGTGAGTATAATTTTCGCAACACCCATTCCGTTTTAAGACCACACTTTCACACACATTAATGAAAAGGATTTATGTAGCCCGGTCAATACGGATTCATTCATACATGGTCACCTGTCAAAGCAATGAGCCGCCGTGAGGGCGTGGTTCTGGTCCAGAATGACACACCCACAAGTGAACCGTCCGTCAATCAGAAGCATGGCCACCCAAGGGAATTCACCACGGAACGCCCGCTGTCCACCAACGACTTTAGCCGCAGGAAAGGCTGTACCGTACTTGCAGGTGGTCTCTGTGGAACATATAGAACATGTACTAAAGTACCCTTCGGACCGAACTGATCATAGAGCCGGTGAAGCAGCGTTCACCAGGTTTTTTTGGCCACGGCATACTAGGGCATTGTATGGCAAGCACAATGGCCAGCCGCCTCTACTTTACCCCCAACTAATGTCAGGTACCCACCAGAGCTGGGTAGACTCAGGGACACCCTCCAGTCCCGGGAATAAATCCTAGCATTCATCAGGGATTCGAACCCAGGACCTTTGGTACGTCATCTACCGTGCCTCCAATAGAACATATAAAACATTACTTATGTAGTTCTAGGAAAAACTATAGCTTCATCTTTAGAATTGCTTTAATAGTATAGTTAATAATTCGATCTTGTAATAGACAAGTCTTAACAAATATGCATGCATAAAAGGTTGCAACGAAAGACATTTCCGGTCTTAATCGATCATTTAATTTAAAAAAACGTATTACTGATTGTACTAAAAGCTAAAGGAGATTTTTTTTTTTTTCATTTCCAAAAAATGTTGCCAAAAGAAAACGATATATTGTGTAAGTCAGAAATGAAATTTCACCTTTTTATAATATCAAACTTATTGCTTAATGGAAAAGAATTTTCGTTATTTTGTTATAATGAATCTATGCATTGTGTTTTTTTTAATAACCAAGAAACGCAACTCTTGACTAATTTATTTTGTAAACAAAGATACATTTAACCTTACGCGACTAACACTTGAGTTTTAATTATCGCCTACTCACTTTTGATGTTAAAAACGGATTCCTCATAACTAATCTTGTATCCTTTATATAATTCTAAAAGACTAGAACGGGCCGTCGAGGTTAAAATCAATTGTCAAACACCAGCAATAGCATGCTTTTTTTGTTTATTAATTTAAAAATAGAACTGGAAGCACGTGACCTCTTCCATTTCAAAAGGCCATGCCTAATTAAGACTTGTCAAAAACACATTCAAATTTTAAAGCTCAGTTTTAAATTTTGTAGTTTTTCAAAACGAATATAAAAATAAAAAATAAAAATTCATTGAGAAATAAATCTTTTTTACAATGCAAGGATTTGCTTCATTTATATAAATTCACTTTTTTTTTCTTGAGCGGTATTAGAGTGCGGACTGAGTTTTCTTAACTAGTCGTTCATTTTTTTAAACTTTAAAAAAAAATCAAATGCAATAAAAATATTCTATCTACAAAGTATTTTAATTAACTAATACTTTTTATAATATAATACCTCATATATTATCTATTCATCAATTCATCTATTCATCTATTGATTGATTTATTTCTATTTATCTATTTATCTATTCATCTCTTTATCTATTTATCTATTGACCTATTGATCTATTGATCTTTTATTTATCTTTTTATTTATATATCTTTCTCTTTATCTTTTATAATATTTTAAAATATTTATTTATATTAAATATCTAATATAAAAATAGACAGCTAATAGTGGAAACTTAACCTATTCTCCTTGCAGATGTCAATGGTGTAGATCTTTTTTTGTGTAAATTTAAAAATAAAATTTGAAAGTTTGAACCGAAACAATAAGAACTAAACTCGTTATTAGAATAATGAGAACTAAATTAAATTATAATCTAGGGTTTACATTTCACTCACCCTTGCAGCAGGCTCTTCGTACATAGGCTAGTGTCTGACGAACTGCGCATGTCTGGTTATTAGACACGATTGGACATTTCGTGAAGAAAGAACAAACTGCAGGTGAATTAGTGATTAGTTGATTGGTTACACTTATATATATATATATAAATTTAGCTTTGCAAGTCGGATATATGATAAGGGGATTAGTACAGGTATTCTCAGATAGATAAATAGATTAGTAAGTTAATAGATAGATAAGTAGATAAGAGGGTAAATTGATAAATATATTTATAAATAGATGGAAGGGATGGATGCATCTAAGGATAGATAAATGATATGCAGAAACATAGATAAATAGAAATATTTATTATTTGAGTGGATAGATAGAAAGACAAATAGATAAATGATAGAGATATGGTAAAGAGATGGATAAATAGATAAATAGATACATAGATAAATAGATAAACAGATAAATAGATAAATTGATAAATAGATAAATAGATAAATAGATAAATAGATAAATAGATAAACAGATAAATAGATAAACAGATAAATAGATAAACAGATAAATAGATAAACAGATAAATAGATAAATAGATAAATAGATAAACAGATAAATAGATAAACAGATAAATAGATAAACAGATAAATAGATAAACAGATACATAGATAAATAGATAAATAGATAAATAGATAAACAGATAAATAGATAAACAGATAAATAGATAAACAGATAAATAGATAAACAGATAAATAGATAAACAGATAAATAGATAAACAGATACATAGATACATAAATACATATATATATAAAAATAGATAAATAGATAAATAGATAAATAGATAAATAGATAAATAGATAAATAGATAAATAGATAAATAGATAAATAGATAAATAGATAAATAGATAAATAGATAAATAGATAAATAGATAAATAGATAAATTGATAAATAGATAAATTTATGGATGGCTAATGAATGGAAAGACATATTGAGAGATATGTATATATGTAAGTACATAAGGATGTAATTAGGTCGGTAGGTTGGTTGGTTGTTTGGTAGGTAGGTAGGTAGGTAGGTGTGTAAGTATCAGGTAGGTCAGTAATTTGGTTATAAAGGTAGGTAGGTATGTAGGTAGGTATATAATTCAATTGGTGAAATATAGGTATGTCTATCATCTCACAAGTCTTCAGGTAACCCTTTGCCATATCTCTAGTCAGCCGAGAGCCCAGCACGTCACAGGGTCCACTCAAGAAACGCCAATAAGCCACGATCCACACCTTGTAGTAAGGACCCAGGGCATTCCGAAGTTCACTGGAGAGCTTGGTCATCTGCGCTTGTGTAGTCCGGGCACAGGGCTTGGCATTTACACTGACCAGTGCAACTGTTATCACTATGATACTCACACGGATGCCCGATACTTTCATGGTCATTCTGGTTTGAAAGTGAGAATATAAAACACTGACAAACTTGAAAGGGATTAAATGAAAGAATAATGTTAGCACCTTTCTAACAATGATTACGTTAACAAACTAATAATTATATTTAACTCCAGGCTGTGGCAGGACAAAATCCCGGACACCTAGGTGCATGCACAGACCGTGATAAGCACCCACACCCTATTAGGAAAAGCCCAGCTGAGATGGGCAGGTCATGTTGTGCGCATGCCAGGAAGACGAATACCCAAGAAGTTGTTCTACGGTGAACTACTCGCAGGAAAGCGCTCGCGAGGAGGGCGAAAGAAGAAGTTTAAAGACACCCTGAAGGACTCCCTACAAAACTTTGAAATCGATCAAAACAACTGGGAAACCCTGGCTGGGGGACCGATCCTCCTGGCGCAACATGACCTTCACTGGAGCAGCAGATCACAAAGATAAAAGGCGACGGGGAAAAATGAAAATCGACTACTAACTCAGACAATCCAGTAAAGGCAGCTCCGCTACAACCGGCCATCAAGCCATTCGAACTCCCACAGTGGCAAACTCTTTCGGGCAAGAATAGGCCTCATCAGCCATCTCCGGACCCACAAGCAATCATGACTCTGACAAATGATGGTCCTTATCGAAAAATCGATGGACTAGCATCATCAGTATATTTAACTAGTAAACATTGAATGGCGTTAAAAGAGAGGAAAACTTTTAATTGGTAAAAAAACATTTTTTCGATTTCTTTAAGTTGTGAACGATTTATGTGAGTATGTACGGTATTTATTTATTTGTTCACTGGTTTGCAATTGAGAGTTTCCCAAATGGAGTTCGTCTTGGAATTGTTTTCCCCCTTCTATTTTGAGCAAGTAATTGTGTTTGGGTGTACAATTACTTGCTCAAAATAGAAGGGGGAAAACCTGAGCTGCAACAAAACAACCCAAAGATTGACGCTTACTACAAACTCTCCCGCCAATTTCAACACATCATCTTCAGACTAAGGACTGGTCACAACAGGCTAAAGCAACTCATGTTCCGCAAACCTCGAATCGGAGCAAGCGAAATGTGCCCCTGCGAAACAGCTCCCGAAAATGCGGAGCATGTCCTTCAGAGCTGCCCTCTGTATCATTCTACCCGTCAGCCATTTGGCCCCTGAGGGCTACCTTCAACGACAAACTGTTCGTTGGACTAGAGCAACTGACAGCCACGGCGCAGTTCATTACAATTATCGGACTTGTTGTCTGAATCCTCCCAATCATAACATTTGAGAACGAAGAAGAAGAAGAAGGGGCAAAACAATTCCAAGACCTACGACAAATTATTGTTGTGAACGAGGGATGAACAATGATGGTATTCTGCGGGTATTTTGTAATAGTAGTAATTGAAGTACCCTTGTGACCAAATTGCTCCATGGGGCCGGTGAATCAGCATTCACCAGTTTCTGTGGCCACGGCACACTAGGAGATTGTATGGCCTGTACAATGCCCAGCCGCCTTTACTTTACCCCCAACTAATGCCAGGTACTCATCAGAGTTGGGTAGACTCAATGACACACTCCAGTTCCGGGAACAAATCCTAGCCTTTACCAGGATTCGAACCCAAAAGCTTTGGAATTTGTAATATTATAGCAAGCTTTTTTTTTACAATACTGGAATATAGACGTCAAGAGTCTCGTGGAATTTCCGGGACATTCTTATCTGCTATCGATTTTAGTTGAATGCTTGAATTGGCAATATAAATGTTAATAGGTCGCAAAGTTGAAAAAAAAAAAAAAGAAATCTCAGTCGTCTGACTTAATTGATCCTTAAGGCCGGTGAATGAGCGTTCACCAGTTTCTGTGGACATGACATGCTAGAGGAATGTGTGGACAGCACAACGGCGAGCTGACTTTACTTTGCCTCAACTAATTTCAGGTACCCAGAAGTGGATAGACTCTCGGTAGATCACATAGTACAGCTTTAAGAAACGCTAAGCTCATATCCTATCTTGTTGAATGTAGGTCTTAATCATTAACAACGTTAATCTTACACGACCATAGATCTACGCAAGTATGTAGGCCTACATACGTATTTATGTCTATTACATATTTTTAAGCATAACCGGAAGTTGTAAGTACCGCGAAATCTGCACTTTGTCGTATATCACTATTTCTTTTTATGGCCTTGGGGCTCGATTTTTTTATTTAGTAGCAAGAAAATCAACCAATAGAATAGAAGTCTTACATAATATGTAGATAAATTTGATTGTACTGTCATAAGTAAATATATATAATGAACATATTTCAGTTTTTTTCCGAAACTGAAATGTTTTTTCAAAGAAACTTTTCCCTTCTCAAGAGTATGACTTACTGTTCCATTATTTCCTGTTAGAATATTGTCTTAAAGAAATTACGTGAATTTGTTCCTCGGCACATTCCAAACACATTCTAATTTTATTAGGTTCCTATATCACAGAATGTTCGAGCGTTTTGTTTAAACTCTGTACTATCCTTGTATATGTATTTTTGTTCAGATTGCAAAAAGTCCGTAGTTGAACCATTGATCAGATACCACAAAGAAGTCCTAAAATGTTTTTATTCAATATAAATTAGACACCACAAGTAGTTCTAAAATGTCCAGAAATTATGTTTTGTTGACTCCATATAGTACTCAGTAATATCCTCGCTTTCAGTTGACTTCAATCTGATGTAGACAATGAAAAAGGATGCAGAGTTCAAATGTCGTAGTGATTTCAAATGACGAGCAATTTTCGCCTCTTCTCCAACCCTCCCCCCCCCCCCCCCCCCGCACCTCCATCCTTTTACAGAGCGTACCCATTCATGCTCAAATGTCATTTACCTTAAAGGTAAGTCAAGTTTATTTTACCGAATTGTTTCATTAAAGCCGGGCGGTTTAAAAAAATGTCACTAATTAAAAGTAACTCTCGCCGATGAAACGAATGGGGCCAACTAGATGGAGAGACCGGCCTCAGAGATATTTTAATCTAAAATAATTCAAGCCCAACTGTTTGTAAATACACAAACGATCAAAGCCGCTTTATACGAAGTTTAAATTTGTTCTTATTTTATTTATTCTTTCGCTATAGTTCTCTATAGCTATTTTTTAAAACAAGTCTCTGCTCAGCAGTATATTTTTTTTTCTGTTACATTAGAAAAAATTTTCATAACAAGAATTTGTACTTTAATGTTCTTCGTTGGTTGTTTTCATTTTATAATATACTAGTGGTTATGCCCGTCAAAATGACGGAGAAACGAATGATTACAATGTGTTCTATTAAGAGAGAAGAAAAAAGTTACAATAAAAACAGCAGTGAGAAAGTTTTCTTTTTGACATATTTTTCTTTTTTAGGTAGAACACATTTTATATATTGCATTTCTTACATTTTATGTGTATATATAGGCCTATTTAATAATTTAAAATAAAATATTTGCGTCCAATGATAGAAACTTTGTAGGGCTAGTTTTGATGTGCAATAAAAAGCCACTTTACTTTAAAAAAGCCACCTTAATTTAAAAAAATCCACTATCAAACAAAACCAAAAAAAACACACACAACTAACTGACGAAGACGCTAACAAAGTATCTAAAAAAATAACTAAAATTTATTCATTTTTTTTGGTTTGTTGCAAGTTTAACCCAAGTTAACATTTTTGAGCGCCAACTCGGGTCAGCTTGACATCAGCTTCGACTCGATCCAGTCCAGGTAATAGGCCACGCTGGAGTAAATGCCGGGCTCACCTGCCTTCGCGCAGTCTGCGCCGTTGGAGACGATCCCAAACAGGTGATACCTTGGAACGTTATCGGCTGAAGTCTTGATACACATGAGCGGTCCCCCAGAGTCACCCTGTAAATATGTAGAACATAATTAATTCAACAGTTTATAATATGTCTGACAAAACAATCCAAATAGTGAAGATATGGGGTGTAAAAAAACACTTTCCAAATGCAAGAACAAAAGCGTAAAAGCTATATTGCCATGGAATATGCTGCCTGAGAACCAAAGCATGAAAACTAAGGACTTAACATCATTTGAAACCCTAGTTAAATTGAAAAACTTATATTTAAAACACTGATGATCGAAGAAAGCAATAATCTTCTGTATGGAAGGGTCATCTGTAAAAGTATAATTTTATATTCAGTTTTAGCTCTCTTAAAGGGTATAGACATTATAATATACATATAAATATATATATATTTATATATATATATAGGCCTATATATATATTATATATTATGTATATCTACAATGATTTTAGATATGTTTATTCAATGCTATTAAACTCTAAAATGATGCTTTTGTACCATCTTTATCAAAGGAGGGTCTAAAAATAAACACTAATTACCCAGCATGCGTCTCGGCCTCCTAGCAAACCGTTGGCTGCGCAGAAAGTTCCTTCGGTTAGATATCTGGCCAGCTCGCCTGGCGGTTTGGACGTGTCTTTGAAAGTATCCAGACAGGACGTTATGGTATAGGTCAGCAGGTCAACTTTCATCAGAACTTCCGGCATTTGCGTTTCTGTGTTTGAAAAAGAAAAAAAATCAGCAACATATTACGTCAATATAGATTCATGTAGGCCAATGTAAGTCAAAGTGGACCGGTGTATGTCAAAGTAAGTCACTGTGGGTCTATGTAGGTCAATGTAGGTCAAGTGGATCGGTGTATGTCAAATTAGGTCGGCGTGGGTCAATGTAGGCCAATGTAGGTCAAAGTGGATCGGTGTATGTCAAATTAGGTCGGCGTGGGTCAATGTAGGTCAATGGATGTTAAAGAAGATCGTGTATGTCAAAGTAGGTCAGCGTGCGTCAATATATGTCAAAGTGGATCGTTTATGTCAAAGTAGGTCAGCGTGGGTCAATATAGGTCAAAGTGGATCGGTGTATGTCAAAGTAGGTCAACGTGGGTCAATATAGGCCAAAGTGGATCGGTGTATGTCAAAGTAGGTCAGCGTAGGTCAATGTAGGTAATTGCATGTTAAAGTAGATCGTGTATGTCAATGTTGGTGCGCGTGAGTAAACGTAGCTACATTTTTGCTACATTTTTGCTACAATATGTGCAGTTGTCCAAATATTTGTACCATTGCAATAAATTAGTAAGCCGTTTAAGACCATTAATAATTTTTCTTTTACATCTATTATTGGCAACTGGTTGTTTTTCAATCCTTGACAGCTGTATAAGTTGGATTTTAAGAGTATAATACAATTTCCATCAAAACGTGTCATCAAATACATTGACCTATTGATTTTTTTGTCAATCTTACTCCTTGCTTATTGGGCACTGTGGTCTAGCGGCAGGGCTTTCCCGATTGCCTTTTCGAGGGTCTCAAGTCTTAAGTCCCATAGACTAGCTTGGTTGTATAACTTAATCTTCCACGGAGACAACTTCGTTTCAAGACATGGTATTCATTTAGTGGACAAGAGTGTAATCATAACGCCAGTTTCAATCAAAACAGTATATAGTACAAGCTTGCCAATTTTACCGTTGCCAAATTAACCGCTTTGCGAATCTTGCCGAATTTAACTTTGTCAAAATTACCTTGCCGAAGATACCGTTGCCGAATTTACCCTTGCCAAAATTTACAGTGATTTGTTCCGACGGGATTACTGAAGTATGCGTCACTAACTAAAGTGACCAAAACGATCTTCATTTAATTTTCAACCGTCAGACCACACACACACACACTCACACATACACACTCTCTATCTCTCTCTCACACACACACACACTCTCACACACACAGACAAACACACACCCGAGACATTGTTGATCGTTAGTAAAAATTGGCAAGATTTTAAATGGCCAATAATAATTTCAAAGGAGAAAGACAAGGGGGAATAACTCACTGCTGATTGCACCCCACCCAGTCACGGTGCAGCTCGGCTCGAGTTTGTCTCCCTTTGGTGGCAGGCAAGCGGGCGTGACGTAGGTGTTGAACACCAGGGGCGTCTCCAAGATAAGCATGGCGATGTCATTAGCTGGAGAAGAAACAAAGCACTCAAAGTAAGGACGATGGTGACTATACTAATGTCAAAGAAATCACATGAAATAGCAGGAAAAAACAACATTATCCATGTTTTCTTATTATCCAAAGTGGGAATGATGACTTGTGGTTATAGATTGTTCACAGTGAAATATCCAGCGAGTAATTAGGCGTAGTGCCTACACACGGAGGGATAAATAGTAAACATTAGCCCCACCTATGGAAATATCTTGGAAAATCCGCCCGCCCTCTCATAAGTCAATTACATAAATATATAATATGTAGACCCAGATCCACTTATAAAATGTCTGTGGATGATTAAAACAACTCTATAACAATGTGACCGTGTCAAAGGGTTGGTAGTGCGATCTGATTTCAGTTGAACAGCTTAGAGCGGGGTATAAACGTAGTTCTTTAAATGACTTTTTTTTTCATATTTCAAACTGACCTGACCAAACACGTTTTGTAGTGGTCAGTAATATTCAGTGCCCGCACATATGGGGGGGGGGCAGAGTGGGCGTATGCCCGGGGGCGACACTTCTAGGTGAGGGGCGGCGGCAGATATAACGTAAGTTCATACCAGAAATTTTAGGAGAGTTGAAGGGAAAATAAAATTCACAAATTGTGAACAAAAGGAATACTCAAACTGGTTTATACTATGTTTCACTTTCAATAGGCTCAGAAATGTTTCATAAAAGAATGGCTCATCTAGAATATTCTTAATAAAAAATTGAATTTTAAAATTTCTTTAATCACAATAATTAACTAAGGGCAGGCACTAAGCAAAGCAGTTACAGTATGCAAGGGGGCGTCGCTGAAAGTTTTCCCTTGGGCGCTACATAAACTTGTGCGGGCCCTGGGACTCATATGACAGATTTCATTTTGAACTATATATCTTCTAATTCTATTTTTTTTTAAACCTGTCACTTTTACCTGACCAAATTCATTATAGTGATGAGGAGCCATCATAAGCATCATGTAGGACGCAATAATCTTCTCTATAGAAGGAGCGTCTGTAATGTTTAAGATAAGATAAAATAAGTCTATTTGGGTTGAAACTTCAAACACAGAATCGATTAATTAGCAATTCTGCTATATATCTTTGAACAATTACTTCCTTTCCTGACCCTGAATCACCAACGTCATCGACCCTCACGAGGATCTAATCAGCGCCTTTAAATGCAAAAAAACAAACCCAGATGGTACTGGGATCATGGCAAGATCCGAAGGGCTGGCGAAAACCATCCTGCAGGAGCCCAGTGCGGGGTGGAAGAAAGAGAGGCAGGCAGAAGAGACTATGGGAGGATGACATCAGAAAGTGGACCGGCTTGTCTCTTGCAAATTCCCAGAGGGCGGCGCAGGACCGATACGAATGGCATACAATTGTCCAACTGTCCAAGAAAAAATGGTTCCCCAACGACCCTCACTCAGGTTATGGGATAAGTAAAAGTGAAGGAACATAAACAACCAAAACTGTATATCTTACTTATAGTCTCAAAATTGTACTGTTCGTGCTTCAGATGATACTTGACCCTCACACGTTGATTTCCGCCCTCTTCTAAGCTCAGGTTATAATGGTATCTTCCAGCTAATAGTTCTAGCTTCTCCGTCCCATCTAGCCTATGTTAAAATATATATATATATATATATATATATTGGAGATTGATTAAATAATACAATGCTATAAACCAATGTTACTTGTCAGTTTACTTAAATAAACTGTTTTGTTACAATTTGATCATGCATTTGTTGTACGGGACAAATAATAAACTAAGATTTATTATCCATTGTGGTATGACGTCACAGGATAGAAAACTCTAGACTATATTAAACTTGCTGTGAAAAATAATTTCTTCTTATGCGAATACCATTTCTAAATCATTCAGCGTGCCAACAGCCTAAAAGTCAACCTGCTCTATTATTTTATATGACAATTAATTAACACCATAGCAAGACCAATTGCAAATAGCAAAGGAGATCTAGAGAGAAAATTGTTAAAGCGGTTTATATTTAATACAAAATGAACGTGTTTGTGATTATCATCCTTTTTCTTTGCATTTATACCAAACACAATATTTTATAACTAAACTTTCACAATTATGGTAATTATTGTCTAAACATTATCATTTGTTAGTCTGGACGAGGATCTCTATCACATGCTAATATCAAATATATTTGATCTCAGTTTAACTGAAGCATCATTTAAATTTGTTTTTGAATATAGATTCACTAATCATCATCGTAAAATAGAATAGGTATGTAGTAGTCATACAAAGTGAGTAATTAATATAGTGTTTGAAAATATACATATAAATTCTTTAGTCGTATAATATTTATATAATTTTCAAATACTTTTTTTTACAGTTTGATCATTTCAAAATTATAAATTGTAAGTCATTTATTTGTATAATAGAAAAAAAGAAACATAATATTAGAAGTATTTGAGCAAATAAAACGGGTTAATTATCTCCCTTAATTAAAAACAATATTTCCAAATTTGATTAAATAGTGATGCCAACCAAGTTATGTTTTGTAATATAACAAATATTACTGTCTAATTATTATTTCTTTATATAAATCCAACATTATGGTCTTCATAACAATATTTAATTATTAGATGATTAAAATAATTTACGTTTAGGTTAAACAGTTGTAAATAAGCATTTTCTGCATTAATTGTTGGTCTATTTAAGGAGTTTATCTTTTGAACATTAGTAATTACAGAAAGACTAAGTAGACTACATAATATAGTGCTATAGCGCTAAGTCTCTTATATTTACTACATAATATAGTGGTATAGCGCTAAGTCTCTTATATTTACTACATAATATAGTGGTATAGCGCTAAGTCTCTTATATTTACTACATAATATAGTGGTATAGCGCTAAGTCTCTTATATTTACTACATAATATAGTGGTATAGCGCTAAGTCTCTTATATTTACTACATAATATAGTGGTATAGCGCTAAGTCTCTTATATTTACTTAATTAATCATACAAATAAATTTGTTTTAGAATTACTATATTTATGTTTAATTAAAGAAGAGGAGCATACAAACTTTTTAAAATGTAATGTCTGTATACATTTATGGGCACCTTGTCTTGAATGCTCTTCGCTAATTGTATAATGTCAGATACATATTAAAATTTAGTCACTTCTGAGTGGTCAAGTATAGGTGACTTTTTGTATGTTTAAAACAGCTTTCATGTGAGAGAACTATGTTCACAAGACGTATAAGTTGAATCAAAAGCTGTAAGTACAAGGGCGAATGTCTAGCAGTCGATAATAGCAGATAAGGTTCCTAAGCAGTTAGCTTCCAGATTTTTTTTCTCGCTAATTGGCACATATGGATGCCAATATTTTAAATTTTTAAATTCATCTTGCTGCATTTTAAAATCGTCAATAATTTGAAAGTATTGCCTTTGGTTAGAAGACTCCGCTTTGAGTGCTTCAATGTACTTCTGAAAAAACAAACAACTATCTATCTTAATATATGCCTTAATTAAGGCTGTAGATGTAGTTAAATGTTTTACGGCACGATGTTTTGTTTCAATGCAATTCCATTCCAATGTTCCTTGTTCAACTCACTGAAATGTGTCGCTATGTCATTCGGAAACATCGGCTTTAACAGTCAGTTTTCCTCATTCAGAACCGGGAAACGTTTTTTTTTAATTATCAATAGAAAAACACCTCTCAGATGTCTCTAACGTGCCATTGAAAATCGCTCTGCGTGCCAAGTTTGGAACGCTTGCCTTAGGTAGCCGACCCCTGATATAGACAATCAACAAAACCAGAAAATGCCAAAGTTTAAAACTATCTGAATCGAATTTGTCACCATAGTATTGCGTCTCAAATTGACACCGATGGCTATAAGCGCATATGTGGTTATCAATTGATTCATTCTTGAAATTGTTTGTCTGTATAATTTATAATTAAATGTGTATTTTTTTTTTTGAAAGTTTGCCGAAGTAAGGAGAAGACGGAAAGAAAATATTTTACAAAAGCAAGTTTCGACGTATTAGTTATAAGTACCATACGAAATGAAGAGCTAAAAAAAAACAACAACTTTATAAAACCCTTATCACCTGCTTAAACAATGGGCGGCTGTTAGGGCGTGGCTCTGGTCAAGGATCACACAGCCACAGGTAAATTTTCCATCCACCAGCAGCATGGCCATCCAGGGAAACTCGCCACGAGCCGCCGGCTGACCACCGAAAATTTTTGTTGATGGTAAAACTGTTCCGTAATTACAGGTTGATTCTGAAATGGAAAAATATTCGTTCAGTTTTATTTGAAGGATGGGCTGGACAGGGCGCACGGCGGTCGAGCGACTGTGCTTTCGACTGGCGTACCCAGGGTACTGGGTTCGAAGCTTGGTGAAGGCTAGGATTTGTTCCCGGGTCTGGGGGGTATCCTTGAGTCTACCCAGCTATGACGGGTACCTGACTTTAGTTGGGGTAAAGTAGAGGCGGCTGGGCATTGTGCAGGCCACATAATCCTCTAGTATGCCGTGGCCACAGAAACTGGTGAACTCTGCTTCACTGGCCCTATGGGTCAATTTGGTCCAACAGAATTACTTTACTTCTTGTTGTCCATTGAGTTACGTACCTTTACAGCACGCCTTCCGTACGGCTAACGCCGATTGCTGGACAACACATGATTGACCACCGGACACCACCGGACACTGAGTGAGGAAAGGACAATCTGATGATGAGAACATAGCATTGAGTAATTCCATTTCGATAGTACAGGCTTGGTATCTTATTATTTACTGTTGCATTGTTTGAAAAATGATGAATGTGTCTGACGGTTCTGCGTGGTTTAAAGGCTTGCTTTGCAGTTTCTAATAATAATTTCAAATGATGATTAGCTAGATTTCCTGAATAGATCAAAGAGCCCATTCTATTTTCAAACATCCCACAAATTATACGAATTTCTCCTAGTTATAAGAAAATATACCCCCCTCTCCCTCTGTCCTTTTCCAGTTATTTTGATATAACACTTTTACACATTATCAAGTTATACTTTTTGACACATTTTTAGGCCATGTAAAATTGATTTTTATTCCTCTTTCCGTAAGTGTTTTGAGAAAATGATATTTTTTTTTAAAGAAAATGAAAAATATTTCAGGTAGGAATATTCAGTAATAATTATGTAAGCTCCATTCTAAATTTGAACTAGTATTTTTTTCCTTTTTTTAATAATTCAGTTAGTGGAAGTCATATTAGAATGGGTTGCCTGAACAAACCAGGAAAACCAGTAACTTAACATCATTTCAAACATTAATAAAGATGCAAGACTGGACTCGGAACACGGATGAGCGTAGGACGCAATAATCTTCTTTATAAAAGGAGCGTCTGTAATATATTATATAAACAGCATGTTCTATAAAAGGCCCAACTAACATGTGAAGTTCTCATAACATTTAAAAACATTTTTATAAAACGTATTTTTTTCTTTACTTTGCTTCATTCGCCTTTGGATTATTTGATAATTGTCCATATGTAGCTACCCGTAATACCATTTTGTACATGCCGGTACAATAACTAAGTGCAAGCCCTGGCTCGCTTCCATACAGGACGCCCTTAGTATTGAACATGTCACTCACACGCTTGAAGGTATCCTTTGGCTGTGTCGCTCGTCAGCTTGGCGCTGAGAAAGTCACAGGGCCCCACCGTGTAGCGCCAGTAGGCTGCGATGAACATTCTGTAGCTGGGGCCCAGCACGTACTGAAGGTCGTTGACGGTCCTGGCGTTCTGGGCCAACGACAGCTGCGCCTCGGACTGAACTGCTGCGCTGACCAGTAGAATGACCAATAGCCACTCCTTTGCGAATCTGGCGTTAGCAGCCATTTTTTTAAGCTGGAAGTAGATACAAGAAATAGATTTGGGAAATTAAAGGTCGCAAAACGGAACTATCGAGAAAACCAATGACGTCAAACTATTTTAATTTACAAAGTGACGGGGGAGGTGTAATATTACAAAGTTAGGGGGGAGGTGTAATGTCACAAAGTGATGGGGGAGGTGTAATATTACAAAGTGACGGGGGAGGTGTAATATCACAAAGTTAGGGGGGAGGTGTAATGTCACAAAGTTAGGGGGGAGGTGTAATGTCACAAAGTGATGGGGGAGGTGTAATATCACAAAGTGATGGGGGAGGTGTAATATTACAAAGTGATGGGGGAGGTGTAATATTACAAAGTTAGGGGGGAGGTGTAATATCACAAAGTGATGGGGAGGTGTAATGTCACAAAGTGATGGGAAGGTGTAATGTCACAAAGTGATGGGGGAGGTGTAATATCACAAAGTGATGGGGGAGGTGTAATATCACAAAGTGATGGGGAGTTGTAATGTCACAAAGTGATGGGGGAGGTGTAATATTACAAAGTGACGGGGGAGGTGTAATATTACAAAGTTAGGGGGGAGGTGTAATATCACAAAGTGATGGGGGAGGTGTAATATCACAAAGTGATGGGGGAGGTGTAATATCACAAAGTGATGGGGAGGTGTAATGTCACAAAGTGATGGGGGAGGTGTAATGTCACTAAGTGATGGGGGAGGTTTAATATTACAAAGTTAGAAAGGAGGTGTAATATCACAAAGTGATGGGGAGGTGTAATGTCACAAAGTGATGGGGGAGGTGTAATATTACAAAGTGACGGGGGAGGTGTAATATTACAAAGTTAGGGGGGAGGTGTAATGTCACAAAGTAATGGGGGAGGTGTAATGTCACAAAGTTAGGGGGGAGGTGTAATATTACAAAGTTGTGGGGGAGGTGTAATGTCACAAAGTGATGGGGGAGATGTAATGTTACAAAGTTAGGGGGGAGGTGTAATATTACAAAGTGACGGGGGAGGTGTAATATTACAAAGTTAGGGGGGAGGTGTAATGTCACAAAGTGATGGGGGAGGTGTAATGTCACAAAGTGACGGGGGGTGTAATGTCACAAAGTGACGGGGGGAGGTGTAATGTCACAAAGTGACGGGGGAGGTTTAATGTTATAAAGTGACGGGGGGAGGTGTAATGTCATAAGGTGACGGGGGGAGATGTAATGTCACAAAGTGACGGGGTGAGGTGTAATGTCACAAAGTGACGGGGGGAGGTGTAATGTCACAAAGTGACGGGGGAGATTCAATGTCACAAAGTGACGGGGGGAGGTGTAATGTCACAAAGTGACGCGGGGAGGTGTAATGTCACAAAGTGACGGAGGGAGGTGTAATGTCACAAAGTGACGGAGGGAGGTGTAATGTCACAAAGTGACGGGGGAGATGTAATGTCACAAAGTGACGGGGGAGGTATAATGTCACATTTAGGCTTGCTATGATGCAGGGCAATTTATCTCAAAACTTCAAAGTCGTAATATGGGGCTAAATGTAAAAAATCTACAAAATGCTTGATTGTGGAGAAATGTCATCAGTCGCTAAATTGGAAATGTCATCAAAGAAAAGCTTATGCTATCAACCCAAAAGAACGATTGTAGAAATGGTTATTAAGACGTTGGCTTAATCAGCATTCGATAAGATGATACGTTATATAGATGACTCTAAAAACTAAATTAAAAAAACTAGTCTCTAAAATTTACGTAGGATATAAAGATATATTTTTTTTTTATTCTGATAATAATAATAATAATAATAATAATTGGTCATTTATATCGCGCCTCACTCCATGCTAATGCAAGCATGCTCAGCGCGCTCACAAAAACGAAACGACAATAACTCTCTAAAATAGTTGTAAACAAGGTTTCGGCCGATGGAGGCACGAAACGACAATAACATTTTAAAATAGTTTAAAACAAGTATTTTGCTGATGGATGTGTACTTCATCAACTTAGTTGAAAAGAAAAGTCTTCAAATTCTTCTTGAATGCTTTTTTTGACACAGAGTTTTTCAGTGTCTCAGGTAAGCCATTCCACAGTGAAGGCGCCACAGATTGAAACGAGCGTACACCAAGAGTCTTTTTTCTGTGACCTTCCAAACCTGGAATTTCCAGGAGAGATTGTGTTGAAGATCGCAGCATCCTTAACGGGACATGCTTCGGTATAAGCTCTTTGAGATATGCAGGTGCTGTGCCTTCCACGCACCCATAGGTAAGGTATCAAATAGTTACATTTTAAAAACTATAAAAACTATAAATAATGTCTCACTTTTTTTTTGCTTTGGTCTTTAACGTAGTTTTATAATTGATCGAAGTAATTCTTCATCCGCTTTAAACAATCCACAGTTGAAACGTAACTAGTCACAACACCATAGATCACGCTAAGGTTTACAGTTATAGAACAAGATAGTATTCCAGAGCTACTGTTAGAATTATAATGAACATGTCTATGTGTGATCGCTTCAATCTTGAAGAACAACTAGATTTTATAAGAAGCGAAAATTGTAAATCACATAAAAATACAGTTAAACTTAATCCAATAATATTTAAGCAAGGATAAAGTAACCATGCGAAATAGTAAAGCAGGTTCTAATCAATTGGAATTTGATTACATTTTGTGTGCAAAGATCTAATCAAAATAATAATAAAACAATATCAATACATTAAACAAAACGAATATTTAATCCGGGAAATATTTTATCCCACACAAAAGGCTTAATTCTATGTATAACCATTGGCAATAATATGAGTCTAATGATATATTATATGAACATCTGTCGAACTACTGTTTGGAATTTTCAAATGTTTAATTGATAATCCAATTATTTGAAATCAGTCCAGTTTGAACACACAATAAAGTTGAAAAGCCAAATTCTAAACTGCAATTCTAACACCATGGTATTCAACTATTACAAAACACCTTTTCTTTGACTACAGGTGTAAATTATGTCAACAACCTGCGGAATGCGGAAAAAAATATGTGACCGTGTACAATTGCACTTACACTGAGGCCTTGAACTGAAAGCGTTAACGTTAAGTCTTCAATGCTTTCTCTCTAACACGCTAGAGATTTAGATGTTTCCAATCACTCTTATAGAATTAACTTTTTCATTAATGCCGATACATTTTGAAGACAAAACAAAAATGTATTGATCAGCCAAAAAATATACAGCCTATGAAATATCAATATTATTCAATTTGTGATGAAATAGTAAAACTGAAAAAAATAAAAGGCTTTACCAGGGAAAATTTGATACCAGTCTAAACGTATACAAACAGTCACATTAAACAAATAGTTTTATGATATGAATATATTGTTTGTGGTTTTTTTCTAGAATCGTCACGTTCTGTTACCTGCATTAACGTATCACTGACTGTCGAATCATGATCCTGAAATAGCGTAGTTGGAACTACATCCTGTTCTGATTCAGATCTCTCTATATCTTTATATAATCAGGTTTGAATATTACACACAGTTAAACACGCCTAATGCATAGATTCGTTTGCGCAACGCCATCTTCGTCTATGAATTCATTAAAAATTAAAAAAAAAAAACATGAAAAAACACGTTGGTGAGGGGTAAGATCGGTTTGCAGCGATAGTTGAAAAGTTAAAATCTGTGAATTTCATGTTTGAACTGCACGCGGACATAGTTTAAAGTTTAAAGCGAGCATACAAAAAGAAAAATTAACATATAGGTCATAGGTCGTAATTTGTTTGAGTGGCTCTCGAATCCACTTTTACGATCCTTAAAAGCCACCAGTAGACAAAGTGAGAACAATTTACATAGTATGACCTGATGCACAGCTGCATAGACACACACACACACACAATGGTAATGACATCATTGAAAAGATTTTATAATGGCTTACCTGAAACATTTGACTGTGTGTACAAGATCACCTGCATATTATGCTTATGTCTTTTTTTTTAAATATCTTTTCGTCTTTCTTTTGTTTTTGTCAATTTGTCTTATAAATTACATCAGTTTTTTTTCGGGAAAGAAGATTATTACGTTCTTTACCGAAAAACTCCCGCAGTGTTTTGTCGTGTTTACAATAATTCGGAGTACAAACAGCACAACAGGCCGGCAGTAGGCTAACACGAAAACGCTTAATAATCGACACGTTCTTACCAAGTTTAGACATCAAATTTCCCAAATTAATATCTTGATTATGTGACTTTAAATTACTTTAATGTATCTCGGCATTGCTGGATCTAATAAACAATTTTTGGAAAGCATTCATAAAATATTCCTCAGAAGTAAATGCTGTCTATTGCATTGTACTGCCCACAATTCCCACAGTAATCAATAAGTCAAGATCTATAATGTCTTATTAAGCAATCTATTTTGTAGTACAAAGAGTGCGTTTGAATTGCGGCCTTATCAATTCAGAGCCTTGAACTGATTACACATTGCATAGTTAAGTCCGTTGGCTGCTCAAATTCTGAGTCTCGAGGATTAGTTTTAATGTTTTGTCTTGAACTCCGTCGGTAGCGAAATAGTAGCCATTAAGTAACACCATTTTTGTGTTTCGTTTGATTTTTCTATTTGAAGTGAGTCATCCGAGTACTTTAGCCTTAATAAACCAAACGACCTAGCTCACCTGTAAGTCTATAGGTCCTCTTCGGGCTCCCTAACATTGCAAAAAGTGTATGTTTGCATTGAACAACTAGGATGCATGACTTTCTAGGATGCATGTGTATGTCTGTAGTCTGTGTATGTCTGTTTATGTCTGTTTAGGACTGAAGCCTGTGTATGTCTGTTTATTTATGTGTTGACTGTAGTCAGTTAATGTGTGCCAGTTCGTGTGCCTGTATGGAACAACAAGAGTACGTGACAGTTCTTAAATCCATTTTGTTGGTGGGCGTGGTTGGGGCGCCAGGGCTGGTCTCTATTTAGCAATAAGTTAAACTGATACCATGAAATGCTTACAAGCCCTCACCTGGCGTGTCATATGCAGGCTCTGTTTACTTAAAGCGAGTGTATACCAATAACCAGTATCTTGTGAACGAGTAGTAGGCCTATGTACTCAGTTCTTCTACAAGTTCAATTTTAACCAAAAACGGTGGCGGAAGCGCGTACGGCTGGAGTACCGAATGTCCTGGGTTTGAATCCTGGTGAAGGCTAGAATATTTTTTTTTCCGGGACTCGAATGTGATCCTGAGTTTACCCAGCTCTGATGGGGACCTTACCTTAGTTGATGTAAAGTAAAGGCGGCTGGACATTGTGCTGGTCGCATATCCCTTTGTATTTCGTGGCCACAAAAAATGGTGAACGCTGCTTTACTGGCCCCTATGATCAGTTTGGTCCGTCGGGTTATTTACTTAATTTAAACATAAAGCTTCAAATTTCCTTGTATTATATGATAGACTCCATATGTCAGTAGTTGCTGCTAGGATAAAAATAATAATTCACTAATGACATGTATTCTGTAAAGTATTTGGAAAAAAAAAGATTAAGCAGAATGTTTTATAGTAAATATATTACCAATTATGAACAGTATTAAATGAATAAAAGCGTTTTTGTAAGTATATATATATATATATATATATATATATATAAAGTAGACTGTGTGTGTGTGGTATCCGATCCCCATTGGTTAGTTTAAAGACACGTGACCTTATTGTCTCATATTTTACCTTTGCGACCTAGCCTCGGACATGTGTCTTGCCTAGATAAGTGGTTATTGTACCTGACTGCTATGCGGGTGACCTGTGTTCAATTCCCCACCTTTATTTTCATTTTCTGTTAAATTGTATTACTATGAAGGCCTATTTCTATCAACGGGCAACGCAAGGCAATTTAGATTTTTGTCAAATAAAAAGACCCTACTTTTAACCCGATTAAAATATTTATTATAAATTACTTTCCTAAATGTTTTCAGTAAATTATAATTATATTTTAAAAAAATTATTAGATCTAGTTATATAGCTTTCTGTTCATTGTTGTTTATAAAAGTTTATACAGTCCTGTTTAATTTTCCCTCGGGCGACGCCGGGTAATTTAGCTTGTTATTTATAATTTTAACACGGTAGTTGGAGACACATCTAGCAAAGGTTGTGTTAGAAGAAAATCACGTGACTTTAAATTAATTAGCATATCCCGCTCACGTCATAGTAAAGAGCTTTATATTATGATTTTGACATAGTTCGTCAAGGGAGATTATTCTTTTTGCTTACTAAGAGATCATTACCTCCCTTCCTTTTTTTTTTCTTTCTACTTTTTCTTTTTACTCTTTAACCCTTCCCGTACCGACCTACTTCTATCTATGCTGCCTTCAGTTCCGCTATATACGCGCCCGGGACTGTAAGTGTTAAGTTTGTAAAGATGTTGGAGTTCAATATAGAATTATGTCGCCAGAGAAATGCTTTAAAAAAAAAAAAAAAAAAACTACAGAACTAGTCTATCTCTGAAAGTTTTTTGTTATCTGATTCTCATGCATGACTGTACAATATATATTCTATGTGGCTCCTATCGACACTTCCCGACACCTCCACCGACAACCCCACCCTTCTTTCTGACGTAGTAAATCCACGTTGTATAACTTGGCTGCGATGACGTCATCTGCACCCCCCCCTTCCCAAAAAGAAGGGGGGGGGGGAACGGAGTGTGAATGAACCAAAAAGAGAAACCAGGTCCTGTAGTCAATGTAAACAATGGCGTGGATGATGTCTTTTGATGGGTGTATGGATACTTTGTTGGATAATCCACTGTGACGGGGAGGAGCCGGAGACGCATATAGGGGTGTGTGAAATGGGTTTAAACAGGTTTTCGTATTTCTATACAGCTGTCTAATGTATGTTTAGTCTGTTCTTCCGTATGGGTGTCAATGTTGGACAGTAGATAATGAAACAAGTAAAAGATTGGAGGCAGTTGGAATGTGGTTTCTAATATTCTAAGAAGGATGATGAGAATATCATGGATTGAAAAGAAAACAAATGCTGAGGTGTTAACAACAGCATGTGCCATACGATCACTCTTCTAAACTATAAGGGACAGACAAATGAAATTCTTAGCACACGTCTATAGGAAAAATGGAATAGAAAGACTAGCTTTATGTGTAAAAAATATCTGGTAGGAGAGACAGAGGAAAATAGAGAATAGCGCTGAGCAATGAGGAAGGTATGGGGAGGTGGGGGGGGGGGGGGGGATTTAGCGGGAATTTCCGATTGATAAATTTCATATTGAAATAGTGTTTTTAGGAGATGACGTTTCTATCCGGTTCTATACGGCTACGTGGCAAGACATACAATTATGTACTTCCAGCTTCCTCATCCGGGTGTGTGTGAGAATTTTTTAACACAAACAAAAACAGATTTTAAAGAAAAATAATAATACGATTTTCATTCCGTGTTGACGTAGACTCCACACCTGCCACAGTTCTCCACATATAACTATTTCTGTGGCATGTACAAATAGCATTGTTTTCAATGTAATGTTATAATGTTTAGCAATGCCTAATGTACTGTTATAATGTTTAGCATTGCCTAATGTACTGATACAATGTTTAGCATTGCCTAATGTACTGTTACAATGTTTAACAATGCCTAATGTACTATTACAATGTTTAGCATTGCCTAATGTACTGTTACAATGTTTAACATTGCCTAATGTACTATTATAATGTTTAGCATTGCCTAATGTACTGATACAATGTTTAGCATTGCCTAATGTACTGTTACAATGTTTAACATTGCCTAATGTACTATTACAATGTTTAGCATTGCCTAATGTACTGTTACAATGTTTAGCATTGCCTAATGTACTGATACAATGTTTAGCATTGCCTAATGTACTGATACAATGTTTAGCATTGCCTAATGTACTGTTACAATGTTTAGCATTGCCTAATGTACTGTTACAATGTTTAGCATTGCCTAATGTACTGTTACAATGTTTAGCATTGCCTAATGTACTGTTACAATGTTTAGCATTGCCTAATGTACTGTTACAATGTTTAGCATTGCCTAATGTACTGTTACAATGTTTAGCATTGCCTAATGTACTGTTACAATGTTTAACATTGCCTAATGTACTGTTACAATGTTTAGCATTGCCTAATGTATTGCATTAATGTTAACATTGAACTTATGTACCGTAGTAATGTTATCATTCTAGTTGTGTACTTTTATAATTTTTAGCATTATTCTTGTGTACTGTTATAATGTTAACATTGTCCTTATGTACTTTTATAAATGTTAGCATTCTCCCAATATATACTTTTAGCCTGAAATGAGTTTAAACACATACGGTTTTTGAAACAGATACTTGATCTAACAAAAGAATGTATAGCACTAAAAAAGAAATCCCAACAAATAAAAGTTTTTGAAAAAATAATTTATCTCACTTTTTATATTTTCACATATAACATAAATTATAACATTAAACATCAAATAATTTAAAACAACATTAGAAAATATATAATATGCATAATTATAATACTTTTTTTTAACATCCACTTTAAGGCAAGCAATAAAATAGACCTAAAAATATAGAATTTCATTTAGGGTAGATAACAATGAAAATTTTAACATTCCGGTTATATTTTAGAGTTATGCCCCTTAGAACTTAAGCTTTTCAAGACTTAATGCAAAACGTGTAGCAGTGTGGATCTTAAATAAAATATAACTGAACACTTACTGTATTCCATACAAACAGTAATAATAAAATTTTGTTTAAAATAATATATTCAAAACAAGTAATAACAATAAAATGTTTATATATCTTTGTATCTAACTTAATTTGTAGGCCTACAACGAATTATGGCATTCAACAGTCGATACGTGTATATTGATGTGTGACTCGCTGAATAAGCTAGGGTAGTGATGGCGAACCTTTTTGAGGCCGCGTGCCCAAAGTACAATACAAGACCAACTTATTTCTTTTAACGTGCCAACACAGCAATTAAAACCAAATAGCATAACTTGGCTGTTCCATTTTTGGTAAAAGCTCGCGTGCCCAGAGAAATGGCTCTGCGTGCCAGCTGTGGCACGAGTACCATAGGTTCGCCATCGCTGAGCTAGGGTGATATATCCAATAACGTTGTGTTCTTTTACCCTGACAGTGGAAATGATCGCATTTGATTTTATTTGTTCAAATTAAGTTCATGCTGTTGTGAGGCTACAATGTATATGTGGCTGATGGAATAGAAGCCAACAGCTTCATTTGCTTAAGGAGAGGATTGTCTGGTCCTCACAATGCGCGGTGGTCCTTTTTTTTCCTCCTCGATTGAAAGACTATGCGTAGGTGCGTATATGCGTAGGTGCGTATATGCGTAGGTGCGCATATGCGTAGGTGCGCATATGCGTAGGTGCGCATATGCGTAGGTGCGCATATGCGTAGGTGCGCATCTGCGTAGGTGCGCATCTGCGTAGAGGCGCAGGTGCGTATGTGCGCAGGTGCGTATGTGCGCAGGTGCGTATATGCGCAGGTGCGTATATGCGTAGGTGCGTATATGCGTAGGTGCGTATATGCGTAGGTGCGTATATGCGTATATGCGTAGGTGCGTATATGCGTAGGTGCGTATATGCGTAGGTGCGTATATGCGTAGGTGCGTATATGCGTAGGTGCGTAGGTGCGTAGGTGCGTAGGTGCGTAGGTGCGTAGGTGCGTAGGTGCGTAGGTGCGTAGGTGCGTATAAGTCTCAATGATGGTAAGCACGGTGATTGAGCAGCAGGGCCTTTGGTTGGCGTACCAAAAGGTCCTGGGTCTGAATCCCGGTGGGTTCGAATCCTGGTGAACTCTAGGTTTCGTTCCACAGTTTGGAGGGTGACCCTGAGTCTACCCAGCTCTGATGGTTACCCGACTTAAGTTTGGGTAAAGTGAATGGGGCTGGTCCACACAATCCCCTAGTAAGCCGTGGCTTTAATAAGTCTGGATGGAAAAAAAATCATGGATTTCAAGCAGATTCCGAAAGAATGAGTATAAACTTACGCGTCACATGTAGAGCCATGCAAAGCATTCATAATTACATACGTTACAAATAAGTTTCTACTTTTATATGCGAAACTGCCCTACGTGTCTAAATGCATAATTTAGGGGCCGACCATGAATGACATCAGGAGATTTGTGCCAATTTTAACCCCTTCCCCCAATGGTCACAACTCTTTCCCTAAAGTCAGCTCTCCCTTCCAATATGATGTATAACAAACCAGAAAATTTCAAATTTCAAAATTAGAATGTTTCAGTTCACTTTAATGTGTCGTATGATTATAAAAAGAAACAACATAACAAGTAGGTAAATTTTTATCTGACGTCACATTATTTAAACACCGTCACTCCTAGTAATGTTTGACGTCATTTATGGACTTCCCCTCCACCGCAATACTGATTCACATATCAATCTTAATCATTAAAAAAAATGTTCGTGTAGATCTCAAAAATCTTTAAGACATGGAGGCAGTTCCCTATTCTTCGCACACTGAGTAAATAAGAGAGAAATGTCAATGTATCCAGCACCAATCCTATTGTTAACAACGAAAAGGCCGGATCAGACCCGCAGACCGTGGTCTATGGACTCTTTTAGACACAATTATAACATAAATATATATTTTAAAAAATGAGAAATATAATTTTAACACTCAACGGTAAACAATTATTTTTTAAAAAAAACATCACACATTCAAAATAAATAAAGCACTCGTGTGAAATACAGTAAAAAGTTTAAAACATAGACACAATAAATCGTTAATGGGATCATTATACATTTATCATTTTTATATTTGGTCAGTCATACATTCCGCACTGTTTTTTGCACTGATCTAAAAATAGACGGTGACGTCTTGCTGATTTGTGACGTTTACCCGGACCAACCCTATTAAAGGTAGTGGGAAACAAAGCGTTTTGCCGGAGTAGCATAATAATATTACAAATTTAAGTTACCGGACAATCTCCTTATACGAGTTTGCTAGTAATAATAATATCATTTTTTAAAATCTCAGGGGAAGGCATGTGGCGCGCTGTTCACTGTAAAAACTAAAATTTAACAAATTGAAACTAATTCAGAAAAGAGCTGAAAGGTTCATTACTAGCGAATTTTTCCAACTGACAAGAGTTATATAAACAACGATAGTCAAATCACTCAACAATAGAAGACAGAAGGGGAAAAAGTAAATGATTAATAATACATAAGGCATTAAACTCCAATTTAGAAATACAACTCAATAACAATCGGTTACAAAGCTCAGATAAACATAAGGATGAAAAACATTTTTCTTTTACTTTATGCTAGAACAAATGCATATAACCACTCTTGCTTTTCGAGTGGCATCTGGGCATGTAATGGGTTGCCTTAACAAACCAGGGAAACCTGTAACTTAACATCATTTAAAACACTAATAAAAATGCAACACTAGATTTAGACCACGGGAAAAAACTCCTAGCCTTCACCAGGATTTCAACCCAGAACCTATGGTTTGCCAGCCGAGCTGGTCAAAATTGTGTGAAAATGTGTATTATTTTCAATGCTACTTACATCCAACCCAGTGACAAGTCTTATATATTATGCATGCATAAAGGTTGAAGTGTAAAACATTTCCGGTCCCATTCTTTCATATTCTTAAAATGTCTGTGCGCTGCCTTACTGGTTGTACGAAAAGATGCTGCGATTATATTTTATTTCATTTCCAAAAGATGTTACTAAAAGAAAACGATGGATTGTGAATGTCAGACGTGAAGAATCACATATCTATAATCCAAAACTAATTGCTTGATGCAAAAGAATTTTCGTCTTTAGTTTTTATGAATCTACGCATTTTTTTAATAACCAAAGACGCAACTCTTGACTAAATTATTTTATAAACAAATCTAAATTTAACTTAACGCGACTAACACTTTGAGTATTAATTATAGTCTACTCAATTTTTGGTATTAAAAACGGATTCCTCGTAACTATTCTTGTAGCCTTTGTATATTTCTAAAAGACCAGAACTGGCCGTGGAGGTTGAAATCAATTGTCAAACACCAGCAAAAGCATGTTTTTGATTATGGAAATGGTGGATAAAGGCACCGGAAGTTCATGAACCCTTCCATTTGAAAAGGTCACGCCTCATTAAGACTTGTTAATGTATCATGACGTAAAAGTATAAAAAAGGACCGGATCTCGAAAAAAAAAATAGATGTAGAAACGCTGGGTTATTCTATTAATACATAACTAGATCTATAAACAGAAACACTTGAGGAATGACTAAAAGAGGTGAATTTAAAATTAGAAATCTAGGTCGTGTGCATAAATCAGGATAACCCTTTTTTCGGAAAAAAAAAACTATTTTCGGGAAAACCCTATTTTCGGGAAAACCTTGTTTCTTAATTGATTATAGGCCTACATTTTTTTTTATTTCAGTCCCACTTATAAAAGATTAAAACAAAAACCATTCGTCCAAACGTTACTCTTACTGTCCCCCCAATCCCTTCCCTCCATTCGTGCCTCGCTCTTCATACTCCTTACACTCCCCCCTCCTTCTTTTAAGTAGATAGGCTTCGTGAAAAAAATATAACATTACCAAACACAGACAAAATAATGTTGAGCATATGTCTTGAGTCATTAGATACTAGATACCCTATTCGAGTTTTATTATTACGTCCATATTGGCTGCACTATATGGTGCCAGAGGTCATTTGAAGCTCTCTTGAGCATTGAACAGGTAGAAAACGTCTTTCCAGTCTCCTGGCACCAGGTGAAACAAAGATGGCTTCCTGTAGTACATCAGCATGTAGGCCGTCTGGTCGTCATCCACGACTCCATTTCTCATCCATTCGTCCACCAGAACCCTCTGCATTTCGCAGAGCTCCTTCAACGCCCCGGCGCCCCCTGCGAAAAAGTTCCCCGCCAGTATGTTTACGCTCATCTTGTGCAGTTTGTCTTTGTCCTTCTCGAAGTGCTTGACCCCAGGCGGCCTCTCCATGAAGGTCACCTTGTCGGAGAACTCGAAGAGATTTTTCGGGATCCAGACGTTGTTTTGTGGAAATACGTCATGGCCATGGGCGTATCCGCCGTCCATCCACATAAAGTAAGACGTAGAGAACGGATTGTCCCATACAGTACTGGTAGATAGAGAAAAAAAAAGAAGTAAATAAGCTCTGTTTAAAGGTCAATGAATGTCTATATGACATGACTTAGAAAAACGTAACCCATTACATAAAGTTACCTTTGCATCTTATTTAGAATGTGAGCAGTGAATCCACACACTATTATTTTCTTTAGGCTTTTCAAGATCCACTAACATTTGTATCAATTATGCTAGACAATAAAAGGATACTAGTAGATTTAAATGTCCTAACATATATATTATACATTTAGAAACATCTATACATTAACAGGGGCCACGGTGGAATACCAAAGGTTCTGGGTTCGAATCCTGGTGAAGGCTAGGATTTATTTTCGGGTCTGGAGGGTGTTCCTGAGTCTACCCCAGCTCTGATGGTTACCTGACCTTAGTTGGAGTACGCTGCTTCACCGACCCTATGGATGGAACTTGGTCCGACTGGAAACTTTAGGTAAAATCAGAGTTAAATGGGCGTTTAATAAAATACTCTTTTAATTCTAAAATAAAGTAAATTACACGCAAATAAAAAGTAACGAACTATATTATTCAATTAATTTTACAGTGTACTATTTAAGTTCTATTTATAACTACCTAGAATTTAAACTTTTTTCTACTTTTTTTTTGCGAAACTGAAGGTAACCTACCTGGCCATTGTTAAACTCTTCTTAAAGTTAAACATGATAATCAAACAAATATACAATATGATGGATTGTAATGATGTATAACCCTTTTGTTATATGATACAGTTCTCACCTGTTGATAAAATAGAGTTTGGACAACTGGACAATGTCGTATTCTGGAACATGAGACTCACAGAGTCCTTTGTCCACCAGCTCGTTGTCCTTTTTATACTCTGGACTGTCCATGATTTCTGCCATTCTAGGTCTGTATCTGGTGATTATTGTTGTTATTGTTTTTAGACTTGTACTATAACTTTTAAAATTGATAGTTACGGTAGATAGATAGAAAAGACGTATATATATATATATATATATATATTCAGACAGGTAGGTGGTTTGGTAGGTGAGAAGTTGAGTAGATGGGTGGGTAGGTACGAGGTAGATAGTAGATATGTGGATGAGTGGGTAGGCTGGCTGGTAATTAGGTAGGAATTTAGTGTGTAGATATGTAGATAGGTAGGTAAGCCTGCAATTAGATAAGTAGATGGTCTCTATTGCATGTAGCAAGGTAGATATGTAGATAGATATGGAAGCCTGTAAGGTAGGTAGATGGTCTCTGTTACCTGTAGCAAGGTGGATAGGTAGATAGGTAGATACGCCTGTAATTAGGTAGGTAGACGGTCTATGTTACCTGTGGTAAGGTGAAAAGTTTGATAGGTAGATACGCCTGTAATTAGGTAGGTGGATGGTCTATGTTATCTGTAGCAAGGTAGATATGTAAATAGGTATGTAAGCCTGTAATTAGGTAGGTATATGGTCTATGTTACCTGTAGTAAGGTGGATAGGTAGATAGGTAGATACGCCTGTAATTAGGTAGGTGGATGGTCTATGTTATCTGTAGCAAGGTAGATATGTAAATAGGTATGTAAGCCTGTAATTAGGTAGGTATATGGTCTATGTTACCTGTAGTAAGGTGGATAGGTAGATAGGTAGATATGCCTGTAATTAGGTAGGTGGATGGTCTATGTTATCTGTAGCAAGGTAGATATGTAAATAGGTATGTAAGCCTGTAATTAGGTAGGTATATGGTCTATGTTACCTGTAGTAAGGTGGATAGGTAGATAGGTAGATACGCCTGTAATTAGGTAGGTGGATGGTCTATGTTATCTGTAGCAAGGTAGATATGTAAATAGGTATGTAAGCCTGTAATTAGGTAGGTATATGGTCTATGTTACCTGTAGTAAGGTGGATAGGTAGATAGGTAAATACGCCTGTAATTAGGTAGGTTGATGGTCTCTGTTACCTGTAGTAAGGTAGCTGAACCAAGTTAGTGACCACAATCCGTGTCCGTTTCTCCCTACCACGCCTCATCCACTCCACAAAAGGCTTGCCCTTGTTGTCCACAAAGACGACCAGATTGATGTCCAGCCTCAGGACACGTTGCATGTACAGCAAGTATTGATTGTATTTCCGGGACTGGTGACCCCAAGAACCTCGTCCGATGTCCAGCAAGGCAGTGACCACAGTAAAATTGTACAATCCTAGGAAAATACAAACAAATGCACTATTTTTAAACTACGTAAATGCAGAATCCTATTCTCATTCTGTCTATATGAATTGCAGATGAGTAAATAACTTTTTATTCAATACTATTTTTATCATTATTCTCTTCGATGAAACCAAAGACTATAATAAGATGGAATACTTGCTTTGATATTTCTGTTATATGATAAATTAAAACACGTAGTTTCGGAATTTCCGATCGCACTATGTCCTCTAGATTTCCGGTTTAGTAATTCGCTATGATTTTCTCAATGGAAAATTAAGATGAAAATCGAAATTTGTATACATTTGGAAGTCTTTAGGGAAGTTTAGGGAATCATTAAAGACAGTTGTATTTGCTGCGTACTGAAAATAAAACACAAAGTGTTAAGCTCCAAATAGAGAGCAAGCGGTCTATCTCATTCTAGTCGTTGATGACAAGGAAGAGTTAAACACGTATACACGAATTTGTGTGTACTGGAGACAAATATGTTGCCACCTTTTGTTCTACTATGAAATAAGTCATTCCTTATACATATGTATTGTCATGTATATTGTTTTTCCAAGAATTGGAACACGCAATGTTTATTCTCCTCTCTCTCTCTTTTCTTACTACACACAATATTAGGACGTTTAGTAGGAAAACGAAAGGTTCTAGGTAATGCTGGGATTCTGTGTTGATCTCAAATTCTCAGAGTCTGGGAACGACTCATTATTTAATAGGGGAAGTTCCTATCGTTTTTGTTATGAGTTTTGTAATGATACCATGATTTTCACCCCTACTGGTAATGGGTCTATCCCTTGCACCACTCGGATAGTATTTAATGATTTGTTTTGTCTGAAAGAGAGAGAGTTTCAAAATATGTTCCTTTGAGAACGTTTGTGTTTGCACTATTTTATTCTAACTGTACATAATAGATATATTGTATATATTGAACATACCACCTGAAATAAACTATCAACAACAGTTACACTGAAGCTTCCTTGTCAAATTACTATCCTATTGTGTTGTACACATTACTATAAGATTCAGCTACTACTATAATGTACAAGAAAGGAAATGTTGGAATACAAATACTGAATTTGTGCCCAGGACTATAAGAAGAGTTCCGTGTAATACTGAAACATAAATACTAATAATTAAAGTCTCCCCTAGGACTAACGAGAATTATCAGCAAGATCTACACAGCTCTGGCCACAAGGGGATTGTGGACGTAACAAAATTTGGTGGTCTCGCCCGGTATATTTGAGTTCTACTTTTCCTGACCTAGAATTGACAAGATTTGGTAGTCTCGTTCGGTAGATTTGAGTTCTACTTTTCTTGATCTAGGATTGGAAAAAATTTGTTGATCTCGTCTGGAAAATTTGAGTTATATTTTTTCCTGACCTATAAATATTTTGTGACATTAGTAGTACTGAGAGCGGCATATTTGTGTTTCGTTTTCTAGGACTGTGAAACTATTCTTTTTAAAAAGAGGAGAGAACTGGTTTGCGTTTTTATTCCTTGGGAAGTGTGAAGATTCCACGAAGTGTTTAATATTATATTGTGCAAATTTCTGGACAAATCGTAAGTTGGAACTTTATATTTTATTATACAATATATACTCTACTATAACAAATATTTCGAACGCTTTACTATGGCTTCGAATATATCAAGTGAGGAACTTAATGCCATGTCATTTGCTGAACTAAAAGAATTAGCTGAGTCCTTTGGGATTGAGGCAGGACAGGCAAGACCTAATCGTAATCGTTTGACCAAAGAAATTATGACATGTTTGAACGGGCAGAATGCCATGTACACTGGTAGTGTAGTTGAAGTGGGACAGAACGATATCAATGAAGGTTATGTAGCTCCCAGTGGGGGCGAGGTAATTGCCCACGGAGACGAGGTAAGAAATATGTCATCTAGATCATCAAACAATGATGAAGATGAAGGTTTGAGTGAAAACCTAAAATTCCAATTAGCTATGAAGAGAATGGAATTGGAAAGAATTAGGATAGAAAATGAAAGAATTAGGATAGAAACTGAAAGGGAAAATGAAAGAATTAGGATAGAAACTGAAAGGGAAAATGAAAGAATTAGGATAGAAACTGAAAGGGAAAATGAAAGAATTAGGATTGAAAGCAGAGAAAGGATAGAGATGGCACGCATGAACAGACCTGACCATCGTAGGGACAGCAATGGTATGGATATTAGCGCAATGAAGCAACACTTGCCTATATTCAGAGAAGAAGATGTTCAAGATTTCTTTTTGCTTTTTGAGAGGATAGCTGTAGATTATCAGTTCCCTGATGATAAGATGGCTTTATTGTTAAGGTCAACTCTCAACAAAGGAAAAGCATTGGACGTAGTGTTGAGTTTAACACCCGAGGAAATAAATGACTATGTAGTAATCAAAGATAGGGTGCTAAAAAGTTATTCCCTGACACCAGAAAAATATAGAAAGCTATTTAGAGACAGAAAGAAGGCATATGATCAAACTCATGTAGACTTTTTGAGACAAAAGGAGAAAATGTTAGAACAGTGGCTAGGGTCACAGAATGTAAGTGAGTTTGATAAACTCAAGAACCTAATATTGTTTGAGGAATTCAATGATTGTATTCGAGTGGATATTAAAACCCACATCTCAGACCGAGGGGTTGAAGATGTGCATGAAGCTGCTAGATTGGCAGATAACTATGCCATAATTCACGCCAGCATAAAGCCATATTATGCTGACAAACCCAAAGTGCACAAACCAGAGCCCAAGGAGGCTAGTAAACCAAAAGAGACAAGTGAAAACAATAATAAGAACAGTGGTGTAAATAATAATAGTAACTTAGTTCATTTCAGGAAGCAGACAGATGTAAATAAAGCAAAGGTGGTATGTTTCAATTGCAAGAAAGAGGGCCACATGAAGAAAGATTGTTGGATCCTTACCAAGAAGCAAGGTGCTATTCTACACTGTGCCAGAGTGCAGAAAGACAGCAAGCAGACAGAAGAAGTGTGCAACACAGGGTCAAGAAACTCAAAAGAAATGCGGCCGGCATCGCCCATAGTTGTGGAGTCGATGGTTTTTGAGAACAGTCTATCTAAGGTAAAAGAGAATAGCTGTACTCAATCTATTATGCTTTCAGAAGGCCGTGAGGAACAGATGGTTCCTGAAGTCCCGGAAGAGGACGACCTATCCGATTTTCGACCCTTTGTCTACGAGGGGACAGTGTCGACAGAAGTCGATGTACTCAGCAAGAAGAAAATACAGATATTACGTGACACGGGTTCTGCTGTCAGCGTGATCCTGGAGGGCAGTGTGCCGTTAACGGATGCCACCAGTACCGGTGAGTCTGTTGTGCTGAGAGGTGCTAGTATGGAGGCTGTGGAAGCTCCACTGCACAGAATAAAACTCGAGTCGGATATTTTTACAGGTAACATCGTAGTGGGAGTGTGGCGCGCACTACCCGTCAAAGGCGTTTCCATGATATTAGGAAATAACATTATGGGCGGCAGAGTCACTGTCGAGCCCATGGTTAAAGTGTTGGAGACAAAGATGGCGAAGGACAAAAACCTACGTCCTGCCAATGAACGCCCAACATGTGCACTGACAAGAGCGATGCAGAAAAAGAAGTCGGTAAAGACTCCTGCTACGCCGTGTAGTGCAACGAAAGATGTGTTTGTCTGTTCTGAAGACGCACATGCGAATGAAACAGTGATAACAGAAACACCTGACATCGATTTAAGTGCTACGTTCTTTGCTGAACTAACAACTGGTGATGCAACAGAGAACGATAACATTTTGTCACCAAAGCAGAAATTGGTGAAAGAACAATTTAATGACGAAGTAATAATGCAACTCAGAATGAAAGCTGTTGATGAAAAGACTGCAGATGCAATGGCGGAATGTTTCTACATGAAAGATGAAGTGTTGATGAGAAAGTCGAATCCGCTCAACTCAGGTACAAACGAGTGGGACAGTATTCACCAGATTGTAATACCTAAGTGCTATCGTCAAGATATACTGCGTATGGCGCATGATCTTCCTTTCGCTGGTCACATGGGAGTCCGAAAAACGCACCACCGTATCCTCCCTTACTTCTACTGGCCAGGACTGAGAAGAGGTGTCGAACAATACTGCAAGACTTGCCACGTATGCCAAATGGTAGGACGTCCTAACCAACGAAATCCTGTCGCTCCACTCCAGCCGATACCAGCGTTCGACGAACCATTCAGTCATATACTCATTGATTGCGTGGGCCCGTTGCCGAAAACAAAAGCCGGTTTTCAATACCTGGTCACAGTCATGTGTTCATCCACTCGCTTCCCGGAAGCCATTCCGTTGCGGAACATAACAACAGTGAAGGTGGTAGACGCCCTGACAAATTTCTTCACACGTTATGGCCTACCGAAGACAGTACAGTCCGACCAGGGGACTAACTTTACTTCGAACATTTTCAAACAAGTCATGGAACAATTAGGGATAAGCCATAGGCTATCAAGTGCCTATCATCCTGAGAGCCAGGGAGCTCTGGAAAGGTTTCATCAGACATTAAAATCGATGCTTAAAAAGTACTGTTATGAAAACGAGAAAGACTGGGATAAGGGTGTGCCTTATGTACTGTTCGCTGCAAGGGAGGCCACTCAGGAATCCCTGGGGTTTAGCCCATTCGAACTTGTGTATGGACACTCAGTCAGAGGTCCGTTGAAACTTCTACATGAAACTTGGCTAACGGACAGTGAACCGATTGGACTTTTGTCATATGTAGATAAATTTAAAAATAGGCTTTATCATGCTTTTAACCATGTGAAGATTCATTTTCCACAGATGCAGGAGCGTATGAGACAGAACTATGACCGTAAAGCTACAGCTAGAACTTTTGCACCAGGTGACAAAGTTCTTGTGTTTCTACCTTTGCAAAATCAGCCTTTAAGTGCAAAGTTTAGTGGACCCTATGAGATAGAGTCAAAGCTTGGCGAGGTCAATTATTTGATAAAGACTCCTGACCGGAGACAAAAACAGAGGGTATGCCATATTAATTTACTTAAGCCCTATGTTTCCAGGGAAAAGAGTAAACCACGGGAGGTCCCCATGATTTCATTAGCTAGGGTCCCGACGGATTTATCTAGGATAGAATATAAGTTTGCAGAAAGTAAACTTAATAATACAGATGCCCTTAAGAGTTTAGATACAAGGCTAGAACATCTTCCGGTAGAAGATAAGGAGAAGATTATTGAGCTGGTACATGAATATAAGTCACTGTTTGCAGATGTTCCCAGGAGGACACATCTAATAGAACACGATGTAGTATTAACTGAGGGTGCCAGGCCAATTAAACAGCATCCATATAGAGTTAACCCCATCAGACTTGAACATATTAGAGCAGAGGTGAAGTATATGTTAGAAAATGACATAGTGGAAGAATGTGATAGCGAGTGGTCTTCACCCTGTGTGTTGGTACCAAAAGCCGACAACACATTGCGGTTTTGTACAGACTTTAGGAAATTTAATAATTTGACAAAGACTGACTCGTATCCCATTCCTCGTATTGATGACCTCATTGATAAGATAGGTGATGCGACGTATGTGACAAAAATTGATCTTCTCTCCGCGTACTTTCAGATTCCTTTGACGCCACGGGCACAGGAAGTATCCGCCTTTGTGACACCTGACGGACTTTACAGGTATAAGGTCATGCCATTCGGACTCCGTAATGCCCCTGCGACGTTTCAAAGGCTTATAAACACCCTCACTCGCGGTATCTTCCAGTGTAATGCCTACCTCGACGACATAGTGGTGTATAGTACAGATTTCAAGACACATGTCAGTCAACTACGACACTTGTTTGAACGACTGAATGACGCCAATTTGACAATAAACCTGGCTAAGAGTCAGTTTGGACATGCCACTATCGAGTATCTTGGACATGTAGTGGGTGGTGGAAAGGTTAAACCAGTAAATGCTAAAATAAAAGCTATTCAGAATGTCCCAGTGCCACAGACAAGGAAACAACTCCGTAGTTACCTTGGAATGGCCGGGTATTATCGTAAGTTTTGCCAGGACTTTTCTACGGTAGCTTGCCCCTTAACTGACCTACTAAAGAAGAACAATCGCTTTGTTTGGTCTGACAAGTGCCAAAAGGCGTTTGATGAGTTGAAGTTAAGATTATCCAGGGCACCTATTTTGGTGACCCCGCGTTTTGATAGACCCTTTAAAATTGCAGTAGACGCGTGCGATACTGGGATGGGAGCGGTGCTGACTCAGCAGGATGACCACGGAGAGGAGCACCCGGTGTGCTACCACTCACAGAAATTCAATATCCATGAACGTTCTTATAATACAAGTGAGAAGGAACTTTTAGGGTTGATCCTAGCGTTAAAACAGTTTGATTTCTATGTAAACAGCTCTGGATACCCGATAGAAATACTGACCGACCACAACCCTCTGACTTTTCTCTCCAGGGTCAAGCAAAACCAGAGGCTTGTTAGATGGAGCTTATTCCTCCAAGCCTATGACTTAAACATAAAACACCTGAGGGGTAGGGACAACGTCACAGCTGATACTCTATCTCGGGTGCTACATGATTGACTGAATAACCCCATACTTCTTTTTCAGATCATCTCACTTATTCATTAAGAATGTGTCATGATAACCTATCATTCGTTTGAATTTTGATTATGGAATACCTATAGAATACTTGTATCATACAGAAGTCAAGTCTTTTGAAAGTATTAATAATTCTTATAATCATGTATAATATTGATGTTCTGATATATTTTAAATTCATTTGATTATGGAAAAGAAATTCCATTTAAATGTTGATGCATGATGCAATAAATATATAATATGCACGTATTTACTTGATATGGATGGATAAAAGTAATTGTCATCACATGCAATTAAGTGGGAAAACTTTGAGCTAGTTGATTTATTATCTTGTTTTATTTTAGTTAATGAATGGAACTAAATAATAATATGTACAATTTTTATCTTAGAAAGAGATGTAATATCAATTGGTATAAATTAATAGATAATATTTGAAATCTATTGCTAAATTGTTATATCATGGTAATAGAATGGGAAAAACTAGTGGATATTCACTATATTGTATATAGGTTGTTATATATTCCATATATCCAGGAACGGAGGGAAACAAAGGTACCTAAAGGTATGCACTCATTCAACCCTGAACAAACTTTTATATTAAACTTTCAAATTTGCCAAAGACGCATAATAGTGGATTGCATTTTAATATTGAGATTACTGTAGTAATCGTAACTAGAGCGTATTTTCTCCTCATATTTGAGAAAAGGGGAAGTATCATCATCTTAGGTATGAACCCTGATAATGTCAAGTTGACACTGTAATTTAAAGGGGAAGTAACCTATAGTTTGATTCGAGTTACGTATTACTTATCTTTTGGTTTGTATATTAGAAGTAAACTGTTGAAAGTTGACAGAGTTTGAGCAATGTTATATTTGTTTAAATAGATTAAGACTTTTTGCAAATTTTGGTGGAAATCCACACAACTGTACATAGTTAAAATAAGAATGACTAGAATATTTTTGAATTATTTGTACTTGTTGAGACATTAGTTAATATTAATACTAACGGGGAAATATTTGTCCATCACGTTATAATCACAATTACCATTGGGTAGTGACACTTTTTATAATTTAGTTGTGCCAGTGAGCCATGTTTGCTTAAATTGTCTTATAATCTTCCATTGATTGTTGGTTGTTAAAACGATAGTGTTAAGTACGAAAAATGTACCATGTTGAGTATTACTTGGGTAATTATGGTACATTATTTCTTTCATTGGGTGGGGGCGTGTCATGTATATTGTTTTTCCAAGAATTGGAACACGCAATGTTTATTCTCCTCTCTCTCTCTCTTTTCTTACTACACACAATATTAGGACGTTTAGTAGGAAAACGAAAGGTTCTAGGTAATGCTGGGATTCTGTGTTGATCTCAAATTCTCAGAGTCTGGGAACGACTCATTATTTAATAGGGGAAGTTCCTATCGTTTTTGTTATGAGTTTTGTAATGATACCATGATTTTCACCCCTACTGGTAATGGGTCTATCCCTTGCACCACTCGGATAGTATTTAATGATTTGTTTTGTCTGAAAGAGAGAGAGTTTCAAAATATGTTCCTTTGAGAACGTTTGTGTTTGCACTATTTTATTCTAACTGTACATAATAGATATATTGTATATATTGAACATACCACCTGAAATAAACTATCAACAACAGTTACACTGAAGCTTCCTTGTCAAATTACTATCCTATTGTGTTGTACACATTACTATAAGATTCAGCTACTACTATAATGTACAAGAAAGGAAATGTTGGAATACAAATACTGAATTTGTGCCCAGGACTATAAGAAGAGTTCGTGTAATACTGAAACATAAATACTAATAATTAAAGTCTCCCCTAGGACTAACGAGAATTATCAGCAAGATCTACACAGCTCTGGCCACAAGGGGATTGTGGACGTAACAGTATGATCTTAAAATTTCCAAAATAATTACACAATTAACAACGAAATAAAATTAATATTCTAGGTTCAACAACAACCAAAAAGAATAGGAGTCTCCAGAAGATGTGAAAGGTTAGGAGGCTATTTGCTGCCAAAAGTGTCATTTCACAATGGATTCATTCTTAAAGCCGAATTATTACGTCGACGACGCTATCTTTGAGTTCGGTCAACCGGAACGAGACATTCATCAATGAAGCTCGACATTGACGTAGACGAGAAGTTACTGAGTCGCAGCCGACTGTCTTAATCATGCCGTAGAATAGGCTTCAAATCTCTTTGCACCGTTTGGCCCTAACCGGTTTAAGCCAGGGAAAAAATAATGAAAATAAGTAGATCAAATAGGTTCCAAAAATGTACGACCATTAATAAAACTGCAATATATTTTCGTTCAACGTTAGTGGTGGACATTAAATGATTTTTAGATTCACTATGAAATTGTCAATATATTGACAGCGTCTCAATTGTGTTTCTCCGCTAAAACTTTAACCAAAATCAATTTCCTACTAACTGACCTGATTCCGTTTTATTTTCTAAAAACAAAAATCAATGACCCTCTCTTAGATTCTTAGAGTACATGGGTTAAAAGAATCATTTTTTTCGCACACACAGAAACAAAAGCATTAGAACGTCTTAATGGAGCATGAGTTGTACGGCAAGTCATGAATCAATAAGGCGTTTTTCACATGTTGAATGAGCCAAGGCGAGATTTCACTTAGTCTCTGATTCATTGTCATTACTATGTATTGGGTGATTGCTTTTTATTAAGAAACACATTTTCATATAGATTAAGGATTTCTGAGGTTCTGTATGGGTTTATGAGTTTCAATATTGAATCATACATGTATAACAATGGCCAAACGGATGAACGTAGTACACAAAAATCTTTTTTTTTAAGAAGGAGTGTCTGTAATGTATAAGATACGATAATATAAATTCTTTAATTTTTAGGTCTGCAGGTCTGCATGATATATTGACACACAATAATTCCATACAAGTTCCTACTTTGGTTGAAATGTTCTTGCAATACTTTCTGTTGATATAAATATCCATTACCCCTTCTGGTGTATCTTTACCACTGTAGGCAGGTCCGCCTATCCTGAACAAATAAAATGCGACTAGGACACTAGGTCAACAAAAAAACACCCGTTTGATAAGGCCTTTTTTTTTTTTGTTTTCGGTGCGCATATTGAACAAGTTTCGCGGATTCGTTGGAGATGTTGACAAACGCAATCTCTACATCGTCCATTAACGGTCCATTTCATTATTTTAAGATCTTACATTACCAGAACCACTGTGGTTCAAACATAGCCCACGTCCGTCCTCGTGTCCTACATTTTTTTGTCCTTCAGCCGCGTATTGTTTGTTGTTTATCAACGCTTTATTCGTAAGTGCGACGGAGTCACGTTTGTGAGTTTTGTGCGGTTCCAAGATGGCGGGATGCGTTGTGTCTACACAAGTGTTGTTGTAGGGTTTCTATGGAAACGCTGGTTCTTTACATTGCATGAATCCCACAAGAGCAACGGTCCATAGTTGACTACCATTAAACTTTCGATTTCTGCTTAGATAAAACGGACAATAACACTGACCAACTTATAAGAGTGCATTAACTAGTTCTTAGTAATTACGTCGACTACGATGCGCTGCCCTAGAAGTAATAAATCCATTTTTGTTTAAGACGGTACTGTAATAGTTTCAGATGACTAGGCCTACACAGCTGGAAATTATTATTTTATTTTTATCTTTTTGCTCGCGGCTTGCTGACCCCTTCTTTAGTTGGAGGTGAATAAGAGCTGATAAAACACATCTTCATTAGTGTTGTCAATGTGGTGTGGATACGAGTTTCCAAAGAAGAAACGAATATTAGATAAACATAATCTTCAATATGAGCGGCAAGACAGCTTTATCAACTGCAGACATTGGAATAAAAGACTAATCTAACATGGAAATTTAGCTATTCTCAGTCAACTTCGACTCAGATTGCTAGGACGTATGTGTAGGATGGAGGTTGGTAGAATCCCCTTGACCGTAAACTGCAGGTCACAGATACGTTTTTAATCTGTTCAATAAGGAATTGACGTGAACGCTTTGCTGTTTTTACAAAAAAACGTTTAATAAAAGTTAAATGAAGCGTGGGGTGATGGTATAAAAAAAAGGGAGGGATTTCGTTTTAAACGGTTAGTGACCTGGTATTGAATCACCCACTTCGGGATTGAAATAATTTCTTTTATATTCTGACCGACATATTCATTATGTGTAGGAACATTCTGGCAGGTTCATAAAAGAATTAGAATCTAGATCTAGGTCGCTGTGAAAACCGCTTTAATTAATTCCATTTTTAACATTGCGAACGTTAACAGGTGGGTCTGGGGGACTTGGGGGGCGTAGGGAGCGATACATGCGGCGCCCTAGTTTCACCTTCTTCACTCCCGAAGCCTTCCCACTGCATGGCCGACTGGCTGTCTGTGATGACTTGAACCCACTGGCGGTACTTCGCCGTGTAGTGGACAACACTCCACGTGGCCAGGACGAGGAAGCCGCCGATCAACAGGAAGTTGCGGATGCGGATGTTCACCATTGGTCGATACAGCCACATATCTGTGACGAATAGATAAACAGTGAGATAATAGATATATACACATATAGACACAGATGATATATAATAATAATACGTTTTATATAGCGCTTGGGAGGGGGGTACGGTGGCCGTTCGGCTGGCGTCCCAGGTTCGAATCCTGGTGAAGGCTAGATTTTTTTTTCCGGGTCTGGAGGGTATCCCTGAGTTTACCCAATCTCTGATGGGTACCTGACCTTGGTTGGGATAAAGTAAAGGCAGCTGTGCATAATGCTGGCCACACAATCACCTAGTATCCCGTGGCCACAGAAAATGGTGAACGCTGCTTCACCTTACCTATGGATCAATTCGGTCCGACGGGTACTTTACTATATAGCGCTTCTAGAATTCTCATAAATTCCGCAAATTATTTAACTAAATAATATCGGACCATAATGCGTGATATATTATAGCTCTGTCGTTTTGGTATCCAAGTGGTCATGTTACTGCCGAAACTTCAGATGTGGAAAAAATGTTATTTAAAATTGAAAAATAGTTCATTTTTCCTTTATTTTTGTTTATATCATGCGTAACACCGTACCGAGTGACCCAAAAGCGTTGGAACACGCCTAAATACGGACATGTATCCAGGTCGAGGCTGAATCGACGTAAACATCACATGCCTAAATACGGACACGTGTTCTAAAGGTACAGGCTAAATCGACGTAAACACCAATCACTCAAAAAGGAATCACTCAAGTTGTCTCATTGTCAAAGACCTCTCAAAGGCTAGAATCCATATTGATTCTTTTCTTTTTTTTCGCGTTCGCTTTGAAAAGAAACGACTAGGCCATTTCGTTTAAAGTACGTTAGTAATGATTTCAAAACGCCATTTGCCAGAAGACGAAAAAATAAATGAATTTTTTTTTAAAAAAGGGAAATAAGTCATGCTGACCTGAGTTTCAAAGACACTAACAGAAATCTGCATGGAACAGGTTTTTTTTCTTGTAATTTTTGTTTTTGTAAATGGTTTTACCTGCTAGTAAACACCGGATTGTATTTTGTTTGAAATGTTAGTTTAGGGGTGATGGGGAGGGAAGGAAGGTATGCTTGTCTGTTCCCATACTCATGAATGGTAACGAATTTGGAAGAAAATAAAAGTTAAACTATAGAATATAATATACATGGACCGCTTGCTTTAATATTTCTGTTATATGATGACTTTAAACAATGATTTTTGGAATTCCCGATTATAAAGAAAGTAATTGATATACAGGAAATAAAGTTATTGATATACAAGTTCCGTTTTATTTAATCGCTATGATTAAAATCGAACGTTTTACAGAGCGGAAACATTTATAGATCAGTGTTGTGTGCGCACGGAAAAAGAATATAAGCTCTAAAAATAAAGCAGGCGGTCCATCTTATTATAGTCAATGATAATAGGATTAATAGGCCTACAAGTATTGGTTTAAAGTCGAAAAAAGTGCGATTTAATAAAAGGGAACTAGTATGACAATTACTTTATTTAGAATCGGGAATTGCAAAAAAAAAGAAGATAATCGCAAAAAAGAACAAGAACTAAAGCAAACGGTCCATGTATATTTCAGTCTATGGTTAAACGTAAAATAAAAATCCAATCTACGTTGGTTTTAGTGGTTTCTTTTTTTGTTCAGAAAGTTTTATGTCACTGACTAATACAAAATAATTACAATTGGAAAACCTCTAGAAAAAAAGTTGTTGTTTTTTTCCCAAAGTATTCGTATAGATCAGCGATTCCAGGTGGATTGAGGATGTGGAGATGAATCTATGACACTTTGTGGTCCTCTGTTTAGAAGGAAAATATAAAACACCATATTCGTCACTTGTAATGGCATACCCCACCACTGAACTCTAGCTGAACTAGATCTATATCATAGGTATATAATTTATTGGTGCTCGACTAAGTGAAGTCGTGATTGGGGTGATTTATAAGCTTCTCGTGCAACAGGCACGGACACATTCGCTCTTTTTGTTTCATTACATGACCTGAATTACGACTTTCCCCAGTGACAGCAATAGGTTGTGATAAATTTTCTGTACGACACGCCCACCTCTCCATTCCGACTCTCCCCCCCCCCCCTCCCTCAGCCCATTCCCCTCAACTGGACATGGTCAATCAATCAATTTCCTGGCTTTCACCTTTCACCTTTCACCTGAAGCATTTGGGCATGTAGAGGGAGGGTAAGGAGGGTTTTGGGTGAAGGCATGATGAATGGGGTGGGTTGAAGACGGTGGGGAGTAAGGTTGTTTTTTTTTGGAGGGGGGGGTGTAAAGGAGGGTCATATTAGCAACCAGTCTATTAGTGGCGGTAAATAGCATGAGTTCAAAATTAAGGAGAATTGAACAATCTAAGTATTTTCAAAACAACAACAACACACATACATACACACACATACATACACACACATACATACACACACATACATACACACACATACACACACACACATACATACACACACATATTGCTTCATATTGCACACCCACGCATTCACGAAATCAGACTTCCATGTAATTCCAAAGGCAGTCCAAAGGAAACAAGGAGAAGGACGGTGGAAAGGGACCTGAAGACTAGAGGCCTAAACCTAGAAACAGCCGGCTGGTCCAGCGGTTCACCGGACTGTCAACCAAAAACTAACTGACACGTCGCGGGTTCTATCCCTGCCACCGACGGATCCCTCTCGCCCTGGGCCTAGTGGACGTAATAATCTTCTATCTAAAAGGAACGTCTGTACACTTATAAGAGCTACAACAGAATGAGATATCTGGCTTTCGCCTCAAGCGCCAGGCGGCACGGAGAAGACTGATAGAAATGGAATGTGGTTTGGATGCCTAATAATGCATATTTTAACTTAATGTATATAACCATAAAAATATAAAGCTTGTCCATACCAATAGATATGTTTGTCTTAGGGACGGATTTAATCCTTTCCCTTAGATATTTGTAAACAAAGGAAATGTGTTTTATATACGTCCTGTTTGATTTGGGGTGGATTTATATCGTACACCGAGATATACTATTTTTATCGTAATGTTAAATACAATTTTTTGTTATCATTCGCATCCCATTATTTTTTTTTTCATTCTTAGGCTATAGAGTAAGATGGGTTGGCATTTTTTGTTTGTTTGCCGTTTAAGGGGAATTTAATAAAACAAATGGGCCACATATTCTAAGAAATTTATATTACTTATCTATATTATAAGTTAAAGTCGTTTTGTTTTTGTTTTCGTGTAGTATGTGCCGTGAGACGCTGTAGTTGCATCAACACCATTTGTGCGAACCGTGTTCAGGACCGCGAATGGCCTGTTGCGCTTCACAGCTATAGAGTTTCAAACAATATGTTATAATATATAACAGACTCGTCTTCCACACTGAAGATTAGTGTCACCTAAGCCTTTCCGTAGCTACATAGACTATTATTAACCAACTAGACAAAATATATTTAATCCATATGGTTACTATGTAACACAAGCTTTAATTGTTATGTTAAGTACGCGTATAAGAACAAAAAAAGTTAAATAAGGAAAAAGATTAGATTATATATTTTAAATGAAATAGATTTTTGTTATAAGATAGAGAAAGATATACATTTAAATAGAAAACAGTATCCTCTAAAAACTAAACACACAGACGTATTTGACTATCTCCGCATTGGTCTATTAGTTTTAGAGCTGTGTTGAGGTGTTGAACTCTAAAATCGTCCAGTACACATTACACCGCTCTATCAAAGCAGTACACCCAGTTTGTGTAAACACTAAAGCACTAATATTCGTAAAGTACTTTTCATGAAGGTTCTAATGGCAGGTCCCATGCGCACGCTTGGCTGTTGCGCTGATTTTCTGACGTGTCAACTGTAGGCGTAGATTTTAAGGCCAACTGATGAGATTTTTCTCCAAATTGTATTCATAGTTAATTTTGAGAATAAATATTATTAGGTGATCAAAGTGTGGGATTTTAATAACAAATGTCATTGTATAGAAATACATGTGCTGTAAACGAGTTTCAGATCAGGATTTGCTAAGGTAAACATTCCATGAGCCCGATAAACACTAATATACATAATCATTTCAAAGTAAGCAATTTTCCGGCCAATTCTTTCGTGAAAATGTAGTTTACAAAATGGAGATTGATCTGTTTTCGATTGTATGCTTTGAATTCCTATAATATGAATAATATCTTAATGAGTATTGTATTTTCTACACTTATACACTTTTTTTTTATTTATTTCATAACGCATGTCATACTTTTGCAATGCCACAGTAAGACTATATTGTTAATAACTAATAAGATAATGTTAACTTTTTTAAAAGTATTTTAAAAACAACATCATAAAGTAGCTGTGTATAATTATGTATGTCAGTGTTTATAATCGGCCATTAGAATACGCATCACTTATCTATGTATATAAAAGTCTGCAGTTTCCCGACAAATTTAAGTGCTTGAGCACTCCATGTATATATAGCTCAGTACTTATCCATAGAAGCGTGTTATAGGAATAAACAAACATAAATTTAGCACAAAACTTTACGATAAAAAGGAAGTCTAAGTCACTTGAAATGTTATTAAAGAGCAGTGTTTATGAAATAAAATTTTATAGATATGTGAGGTCTCTTAACAATGGCGGGCGCTTTTTGCATTAAGAATATTCTTTCCGTGCCTGATCCATTATTTTTATAGATCAGTGACTATAAGTACACATAATTTGTGAAAAATTTAGAAGGGGAAATATAAACACTAAAATGTGTTCGCAAGTAGCTTTTTAATCATTAGATTGAATACTGTAGCCCTGGGCCCAGGGCCCGTGAGAACTAAAATGTGCTGGTGCGAGACGTTTTCTGCACCCCCCTCCCCTTTCTAACACTAGTGATATCTAGATGATTTATTTGCATTACATACGTTTTGAGAAATCTGGAATCTTTTTAAAAAGTATGTGGTCCATTTTGTCAACTGTCATAAAGTTACCATTACAATGTAATAGCCTATCATTCACAGATTACAGGCCTATTAAAACACTTTAATCAAACAGTTTTTAGTATAACTTAACGTTACTTTCCGCCGCTTCAGTATCGACCTATAATAATAATAATAATCGGTCATTTGTATAACGCCTTAGTCCATGCCACAAATACCTTACAAATAATATTACAAAGATAAGTAAAATGGGAACAGTACATTCACTGACGATTAATTTGGGTGAAAAGGACTCCTGGGGGATTATTGTAGGTTATACATTCGGACAATTAAATCGTAAATTAACTTGTCACAGTTCATTTTAATATAGAATATTTTGAATTTGAAAATTGAGAGAGTAAATTTAGAATATGAGACATGGTAGTTTTCACAGCGACATGGTTTAATAATTAGGGGTATATATTTATGACAGTTGGAACTCTATAGTAAATAAACTGTACACTATATAAATCTGGTAAATCTATTGGGCAATTGTCCATTTGACCCCCCCTTGGCTACACTACCGGAAATCATTAGCTAACCAGTTAAAAAAAGATTAACTAACTAGCATCGACTGGCGTACTACTATGCAGCGACATAGAGATATTAAGGTTTACTAAGCTCACAGGGAGGGCTGTATCTTATCTTATCTTATACATTACAGACGCTCCTTCTATAAAGAAGATTATTGCGTCCTACGCTCATCCGTGGTCCGAGTCTAGTCTTGCATTTTTATTAATGTTTTAAATGATGTTAGGTTATTGGTTTTCCTGGTTTGTTCAGGCAACCCATTCCATGCCCGAATGCCACTCGGGAAGAAAGAGTACTTATATGCATTTGTTCTCGCATAAGGGACAAGGAAGGTGTTTTTGTCTTTATGTTTATCTGAGCTTTGCAACAGATTGTTATTGTTATTTATTACAACTAGAGTCTACTTTGCATATTTAGCAAAATGTTCAAGTAAAAATTCAAGGAAAATAAAATTTTAGGGCCCCCGGCGCCACATGAAGTTGTAGGAGGTTTAAGGGGCATTTCCTCTCAGCTTCATAGCAAAAATAACAAAGATACATGCGTAATTATTGCCCGTTAAGTTTTGATATGTTAATTTTTATGGGCCCACTAAACTCTTATGGGCCCCGGTGCAAGGCACCGGCTTCACACACACCCCCTCGTGGGGCTTGCCTGGGCTAATAAAAAATTGTCATAAATTTACTGAAGGTAAAAGAACATTAGTTTGGTGCAGGTACAATGCTAAAAACATTTGCGCTCTATTTATTGCTAATGATGGCTTTAGTGGATGTATTTACTTATCATAAATACACAACTAAAATTATCTTAAATACTTTATTTATACATGATACGTAAATGTATCAGTATTTTCAACATAACAAAGCAAACGTTGAAAATAAATTGCATCCATATTGATTCAAACATTACTATTTTGACCAGACTATATCAATGTTTTAAAGTTTCTTATTCAAAGTTACTTAAGCAACATTATTGTAAGAAGATTTGCTATTTGCAGCAGTAAGGCATACATTAAAACAGGCATACGCAGACACTATGTACACAACTTTCTTTCTTTTACCGTCCGAGTAAAGTAAAAGTAAAATACCCTTCGGGCCAAACAGATCATAGGGCCGGTGAAGCAGCGTTCACCAGTTTCTGTGGCCACGGCATACTATGGGATGTGTGGCCAGCACAATGACCAGCCGCCTTTAATTTAACCCCTAACTAATGTCAGGTACCCATCAGAGCTGGGTAGACTCAGGGACTCCCTCAAGTCACGGGAAAAAAATCCCAGCCCTCACCAGAATTCGAACCCAGAACCTTCGGTTCGCCGGTCGAACGGTCGGCCACGGTGTTATTCTTACCCGACAGCAATATCCGCCCCCGACTGAGATTTCTCGCATGGAGTCCGGCGTAAGATAAGCTGAAGCAAGCCGTGCATTAAGTGCAGGCAAGGTATCAAGAAGTCATCTTATCTCCAACCTGTGTCCGAGGCTAGCCTCCCCCCTTCCAGTACACACACACACGTGCAAAGTATGCTCTAAAGTGAGTCTAAAGTTATGTTTTAAAGGCTCTGAAACTGATCTACAAAATGAATCAATTCAAATCGTCTAAGGTTATTCTTGGACTCCTTGATTTGAGGGACATCTTTTATATATAAATTGAGATCCCTTTAGTCTATTGCTATTAGGATGTGGGGTAGAGGCTGGGCGTAAGAGGAGGTTCAAAAGGGGAGGGGGCAATGGCGTTTATTTTATGAAATGTACATCTATTTTCTTATTAGTCGCTTCTGCCGAGAAGGTTTAAAATCGGTAGACCGCCGCAACTTAATTCCCGTCTTCAAGTAGCCCATTATTCTGCCAAACGTTCTTTTTTTTTTTTACAACCCCGACACGAGGGACCAGGATTCTGGTAGAGAAGGGGGACCAATTATCACTTATCTCTGCGGCGACATAGACATGCTCAGGTGCCCGGCAGAGTTCATATCCAGGGCTCTAACGGATTTGTAATCCCAGCTCTCGTACCAAAACGGAGTTCAAGTCTGGTGGATAGAGGCAAGGGTGTTAGGAGAAAAGCTTTGGGTTTTGTTATGGCACTTGACGTTTCCGGGGAATATGTTGGTCTACGACAGGTATCGGTAACCTATGGCACGCGTGCCAGACTTTGCACGCAGAGTAATCAATCTACAATGGCACGCAGAGGACTCCAAAAATGGAAATTCAAGTCTCTTCTACCTACAAGAAAGTGAATGCTAAAGCAGGATGAATTTTAGGCTTTTGGCACGCTGAATGAATCGGGAACCCTACTTTGGGAACACCTATATGAAAAGGTTTCCGACCCCTGCTCTACGACATTGGATAAGGTCGGGTGTGCATGTGATATTATGTGTGTGTAAGGATGTGGGAGATGTTTTGTGTGTGTTGGTGTGTATGTGTTAGATTGTGTTTGTTACGCCTGGATGGGTTGATCTTTTTTGCGAAATAAGAAACTTCTTAGTACACCAATGACTGGAGGGCACCATAGATATGTTCAATTGTACGAATTTACTCGCTACGAACTGTGAACCATTATGGTGCAATACTTCAAAATGCGCAGCCGAACTGAAATCCACAATATATAATTATTAGATTTTATTTACTAAAAACACTTTAGGTAAGCTTTAAGGCCTAAAATTCTTTACAATCTTTTAAAAAAAAAAAGAAATGGACTTTCAGTAAATACAAAAATTATCTAATTCCTTTAAGAAGTCTTTAATAAAAGTTTAAAAATCGATTATCTTGACAGTGAAAATTTGCGAATGTGCCCAATTTTTCAATGTAGACTTTGTATATAGATCTGGACATGCCCTTAAATTAATGTTTTGGTTGTATTGTTGGTGTGTTCCACTGATCTATGGGCATGTTGTGCCATCTTATATTTCTATGTTTAAATCGTTGGTCCAATTACTCCAATATAGTACACAATATAGTACACAATATAGTACACAATATAGTACACAATCTTTGTATGGGAACAATGCATTCATAGGTCATTTATTTAGTCTAAACATACATTTGTCAAAGGCAAAAGGTCGTCAGCCACAAGGTAAAACGTGGACACGAAAAGTGAACAGTACAAAAAAAGTATTTTATACTATCTTTTCATCTGCCCTATACGGGCCCTCTGCGAACCCTAGCGTGTAAATTAATACTACCTATCAAGCTATAATAACTTTTTTTTTTCTTACCACGGAATGCCAGTTGTGGGGTATCACGTGGCCCACATCCACCTCTATGGGGCCTCAAAGCTGACCAAGCGTACCATTTCAGTCAACTGGTGGGTCATTGGAGGGACAGCACCCCCTTCTCTTAGTGTTACAAGTGCAACTCTATACACTGACACTCTTCTACTTTATTGCCCCTTTCATTTAAATTCTTGACACAAGAAGAATTGTTAGGCGCATTTTGTTTAGTTTAGGTTAGCTCTTGTAAAGAAATATTATTTTATTTGAAAACAACGGATAATAATAATAATAATAATAATAATTGTTTTTATATAGCGCTTCTATCATGCTATTAGCATGCTCAGTGCGCTCTAGTAGATTATTACGTCTACTAGTCCCAAAACTCCTGCAGGGCGACAGGGATCCGCCGGTGGCAGGGCTCGAACCCGCGACCTGTCCGATGGTTTTTGGTTGACAGTCCGGTGTTCTAACCGTGGGACCAGCCGACTTCACATTATATAATTAAGTTTATAAGTAAAATTGTAATTAGCCTAATTATACAAACTTATGTTGTAATAACCACTGTACACATTTTAATTTCAAATAAAGAGTTAGATTCTAAATGTTGGGTTTAAAACAGACCATTTAACAGTGAAGATTTATTTAGCCTCCGGACATGACGTAGTTTTTTAATCACGTGTTTTTTCACCATAACACACATTGTCCCACAGAATAGGTATAGATATATATTTATTCTGTGCATTGTCCTTCTATCATGAGTAGGTCACAATACAATTGCTTTCACTTTCGATTCTTAATGTTCCCGAACTATAGAAAAGGAAAATTATATCGTTTTGCTTTAAGCATTTTGAAACCCCTCATATCAACTTTGCAAATCTTTCTGGCTGGCTTGCTGGCGGCCCACCGACCCAACCTTCCAAAAGATAATTATACCACTTCCCTTTATCGTATCGATCTGAACTTTGATACATAGACGTGAAGCCGTAGGCAACACACTGGACAGTCTACCAATTTTTCAGACCTATCCTCTACACCATAGGTTCTCAACGGGGGCGATATCGCCCCCCAGGGGGCGATGAGAAGCTTTAGGGGGGCGATAACATTCCCGGGGGCGATTGGGGGGCGATGAAGGGCAAGTGGGCGGTACATACGTACCTGCTATAGTTTCAACAACTCATCTATTTGAATCGATTAGTTTTTGGATGAAATATGATGTAAACGCAAGTGCTACTAAATATATGATACCCCCAACAGTAGGCATACAAATTATTGAACAAAAAAGAATCGCAATGACTTATCGATGAAGTAGGGGTTAGTACTTGGCAAATATGTTATGCGGCCGTCTCGTCTTTATGGTTGGTTCACCGGACTGTCGCCTTAACATCGGCTAATATTACTCTTTTGATCTGTTTTACCGAGATGTCCTTTAATTTTTTATTTATTTCCATTAGGAGGCGCGGCGGAGTTTGATCTCATTGCCCCTCCTTTGGGCCTACTAGGCATCGTATAGTTATGAGAGCCGTAGCTCGGGGGGTGGGGTAACTCAAACCTCCTACACAGTTGTGAAAAATCTAATCGCACAAGGCGGAGAAGATCTACACATTGTGTGAGGAAGCCAGAGTGATCGAACTTAGCCAAGAGGCCGAGAAGCGATGCGTTTGAATCCTTTGTAAAGAGGTAACCACAATAGCTGAGCGGTATAGATACGTAGTAATTATACAAACTGGGTAGTTATTAAAATGCTTGAAAATATTCATATAAATTCTTTAGTCATATAATATTTATACAATTTTCAAATAATTTTTACAGTTCTATCATATCATTTCAAAGTTATAAATGCAAGCTATTTAATTTTTTATAAAAGAAAAACAAATTGAAATATTACCTCAAATGAAAAGGGTTAATTATCTCCCTTTAATGAACACATGTTTCCGCTAAAATTAAGTTGGGGGGGGGGGGGGGCGGTGAGCGGAAAAAAAATGTAAAAGGGGGCGGTGAGCCGAAAAAGGTTGAGAACCTATGCTCTACACTTTATGGTGCGCCTTTGTACATCTATTTTGAATGTACATGAACGCACATTCCCGATTATATATTTAAATTATTTAAAACGTAGGCTCTATATAATACCATAGACTATAATATACATGGACCGCTTGCTTTAGTTTTTTATGCAATTATCTTATTTTTTTTTTTGTTGCAAATCCCGATTCTAAATGAAGTAATTGTCCTACAAGTTCCGTTTTATTAAATCGCATTTTTTTCGACTTTAAATGAATACGTGTAGGCCTATTAATCCTATCATAGACTATAATAAGATGGACCGCTTGCTCTTTTTTTAAAGCTTATATCAACTTTTTTTCCGTGTGCAACCAATAAGGCTGTCTTATATCACTTCTACGTTCCTCGTTGTTTCTTAAATGTTTCCGCTTTATACAACTTTCGATTTAAATTTTAATTTTTCATTGAGAAAATCGAAGCGATTCAATAAAACGCAAAGGAAACAACGAATCGGAAATCAGTGTTTCGAGTCATCATATAGCAGAAATACTAAAGCAAGCGGTCCATGTATGTTATAGTCTATGATCCTATTATCATTGACTATAATAAGATTGACCGCCTGCTCTATTTTTAGAGCTTATGTTCTCTTTCCGTGCGCACACAACACTGATCTATAAATGTTTCCGCTCTGTACAACTTTCGATTTTAATTTTTCATTGAGAAAAGCATAGCGATTAAATAAAACGGAACTTGTATATCAATAACTTTATTTCCTGTATAGCAATTACGTTGTTAAGAATCGGGAATTCCGAAAATCAGTGTTTCAAGTCATCGTATAGCAGAAATACTAAAGCAAGCGGTCCATGTATATTATAGTCTATGATAATAATAATGGTCATTTTTATAGCGCTTCTATCCATGCTATTAAATTTAGAATGCTCAGTGGCCTCTCGGTGTGAATTGTAGTGGAAGTTGTATTAGTATGTATGAATATCTATTAACTTCAATTTTACTTTTTTTTTCTATTGTTGTAATTAAAAAAAAAAGTGTATCATTTTAATATCGGTACTTTACATTCGCCAACTTTGGGATCTTGTTATGCAAGCCACCTGAAACCACGTCGAACTCGCGGTCGGCGGTCTTCATACCACACACAAATCACATGTTATGATATCTGACTATAACACAAATTCATTTCCATTTCCATACATATCTATTAGAAAAAAAAATAATCCATGAAGATGTGTGTTGTTGTTTTAAGCCTTTGTTCACTTTTTGAATTTGAATAAAGTTTTGCTGTGGGTTTAACTTTGTTTTTTTGTAGGTTTTTTTTTCATGATATTCGTCAGAGTTTACTGTCTATTCTCAGTTATCATTAAAACTCAATGGCTTTGTATTCAATTTTCATCTTTCTCATTTAGACTAGATCTATTTCTCCGTCATTCTGATAAGTTTATCTTAATAATATTTGATTAAAATAAACATATATATTACTATCTCCATCTTTCTTACTTTTCCAATTATTATTCCATCTTTTGTTTTGTCCTATTGACCGGTATTACCACTATAGTAGTAAGTAGTCATATTAGACTCATATTATAAGAACAAGAAATTTAGAAAAAAAACTGTTCCCTTCCCTGGTTTTCTCGTTCTGTTTCTTGTGTGAATTATTTTCTTTATTTCTTTTTTTAGCTCGTGTAAACAAAACGGGCGCAAGCTGACATGGCTCGGCCATGTGGTGAGTTGTGAGGGGTAATAAACCTGACAAAAAAAAAACTCATCCAAGGCACTGTAGAAGATGGACGTCAGGGAGGCCGTCAGGGGAAATGTTGGTTCGACAAAATAAAGGATTGGATACAGTTGAAAATAGCTGAACTAGTGACAGCGGCTCAAGCGGCTCAAGATAGGCACAAAAACAAATGGAGAAAGATGACCACTGATGTGTCTGTTTGCTCCCGCCAACGTCCACAACGGTCAAGGGTCTGATGATGATGGTGAAACATATTTCCAATAATACAAATAGTATAGGCATACAATGTAACGGTATTTCGCTCCACAGACTTTTCGCTGTCAGTTTCAAAACATGACAACAATCTTAATAATAAATATATATATATATATATATTACTGTTTGCTATTTGTGTTTGTTGTTTCTTTTTGATTGTATTATTGTTTTTTTATAAATATTATTAATATGATGACAGAAGCTTGACACCAACAATCCATATGCATGCTCCAGGGCCTGCCGACCGTAAACAATAAAAAAAAGAACAAAAACTAAATACTGAAAGTAACGTTCTCACTACAGTTATTGTTGTAATATTGTTTGTTATTTTTTCTTTCTCTTTACACTACACTAGTATGCCGTGGCCACAACAATTAACATTAGTATTTGCCACATTGTACATTAGTACAATATAGGCATAATCGAAGACATAATACAACATTCTAACATTGGTAAATAATATAACATGGTAACGAAATAATAGTAAGAATACTAGTAATAATACTAAAAATGAATTAATTTAAGTTACCATAAAAGAAAAAACAATGGGGATGTTTCAATCAAGTTACAGAACTCTGCTTCACCGGCCCCATGGATCAATTCGGTCCGACGGGATACTTCGTCTGACGCATTACAATTTTCTTTCCGTCTTTATTTATTTCTATAATTTGACAAAATATATTTTGATAAAATGTTTAAAAGTTATGTTTAAGTTTATCAATGAATGAAAGGGAGGCCGGGGAGGGGAGGGGCGGGGGAGGGGAGGGGCGGGACGGGGGGCGGTCGTATCTAAAACGATTTTTTCCATTTTTAAAAATATGGCGTCTGTAAAAGAGATGGAAACACACAATCATGGGAGATGGGGAAGACAAAAATGTAAACATAAGTATTTCGAACCTAGCACCATGACGTTTTAGCATAGTTAAGCTTACGCACTAGAGGCCGAGAACGAAGACCATACAGAAAGTTATACATTGACTTTCGGTCGAAACCGAAACTGAAAGTTTGACTACAACTTCGACTGAAACCGAAACAGAAAGATTAACCAAAATTGCCAAACAAAACACTTAAAAAGACTGCACAGTAACCCCACAATCCATTCTTCGACAATCTTTGGGGTGATTAAATAATCCGTTTATGATTAACTTAAATTTCCTACTTCACACAAATTAATTCGCAACAGTTTAAATAATAAAATTATCAATAGAAGCAGCCTTAGCGTTGCAGTCTGACTTTTGAAAGTTAAAATAGATATTCGGCCGAAATTCAAAAGCAACCCGAAAGCTAGATTTTCGGCTTCGTCCTAAACCGAAACTACGTCGAAAGGGGCCATTAGCCTAATTTCGGTGCCGAAACCGAAACAGAATTTTGGTCGGCCTCAACAGACATTTTTTTTTCATTGAATTTTTTATGCTGTTAGGAGACAGTACATAACCCTATGGTTTAAAACACCCATTTACTAATCTTTCCTCTCGACATAACGTTCCTACTTAAAATATTCTCTGTATTAGGACGTGACTGCTTATTTAACTTATGCATTAAGTTATTAACACAAAAGACAGGGTTAAAGGTCGTTGAAACAACGATTCATTTATAAACCGACTGTAGCTGAATTATTCCTAGACAGTGTCTGCTATTGCAGCCAATAGATAGCTCAGGTAAGCCCGCGAAGGTTATTAACTTAATTATTCCGAGAATTGAGCTGTCTATTAAATGCACGCTTCCCATTGGTTAGAAGCAACAGGTGACTGTGACGTCATATTTCCGCGCTTACATTTTTGGCCGGGGAGTATATAAGTCTCGAGCCCAGGGTTTGCCGGGGAGACGATAGCTAAACTTCTGACTAGACAAGTCGCATTAATATTGTTTTATTTGTATTCCATGAAATCACACAGTTTTACTTGTTGAATAAAAGTTTCTACAAAATTTACCACCCAAGAAGTTTGTCTTGTTTTGAAAGTTGTTGCTTGAAGTTATTTGGAATAAATACTAGATCGACCATCTTGGGGAATAGCTGCAAAACTATTTATCTATCGTCAGAGAGGCATAGGTTCCCGCTGGGCCCAAAATACGAATCATCCCTAGACAGACAGCCAAAAGCATTTGAAGTGAGAGCTTTAATGTAACAATGCCAATGCGGAAGTTTAATATCTAATAATCGGATCGGTCAAATTGGGGCAAGTTACATCTGCGGTGATAAATGTAACTCGTTCAAAGTGGTAAAGATATTAACCAAGGTCAAATTAAAGCTATTAACTAAAGTTCACTTTTATCTGCGAAAAGGTCTTGCTTTCTGATTAGAACAAGTTTTGAGTTCATGGTGAATCTAAAAAAAAAAGTTTTTGGCTTCGGACAAAACAGAAACTACGCAGAAAGAGGTCATTTGCCTACTTTCGGCGCCGAAAATAGGCAAAAATACTTTTTCGGCGTGGTTTCGGTTTCGGCCGAAGCCGAAAGGTTAGTTTTCGGTCTGTTTACGGTTTCGGCCGAAACTGATATTGACTTTCGGTCATCAGCCGAATATCTATTTTAACGTTCAAAATTCAAAATGCTACGCTATCCCTGCATCTATTACTCTGCTTAGTGATACTTTCATTTAGTTAAACTGTTGTAAATTTAACTATGTGAAGTAGGGATGTTAAACGAAAACCGCATTTCGGGAGGAAATCATTCATAACTGTGTCCCACGATTTTTTTATCTTTTTATCTAAAGAAATATTTGTAAACCATGTTTGATTGGCACAAAACAATTCCTTAACATATTCCTTGCATACACTCGTTAGTCATAAGCGACTTATAATTGTTGTTTTTTTCGAATTCGGAATTTTGCTTGTGAATTTGCGATACAGCACATGCAACAGCAAATGCAGATGTTAACGCTAGTCGTCGGTACAGACATTTGATCTACGCATTCGAAAATAATTTAAAAAACTGGAATTTCCCCACTGATACTGGATACTCTTTTAACAGACAAACAGACCGATAGACGTAAGGTTGCGAGATACTTGGACTTTAAAAGGAGGACATAGAGAGACAAAAAGAATGACATATTTAGTGTTTCACAATCCACAATCAGTTCAGTTTTATTACATTAGCTGACAATAATTGTATATTAGTAAAACTGACCCAACATTTTATTTAATGAAGACTGAAAAGCAACTTGGGCAATTAAAAAACAACAACTTTGCAGCGCATGTAAGGTTCTTTTCAAAAACGGTTAATTTTCTTGCCGGACGTCTGTCAATCTTAGATAGATGTGTCTGGGATTTTATTCATATTTTACAAATATTATTTTAATGTGTGTAACATATAGATCTAACATGCTCTGATTTATATTATAATTATAAAGGTCGAAATTCATGACACTACAGCTTTTGACTTCTGTTAATCCAAAATCAACTATTTTCTTTTTACATAGATTTCACCACGTTCTAAGGAACAATGGTCCTTCGTATTATTTGTTTAGTATAATCAATGCAAATTTGTCTTTTCCAGATTATAACTTACTTTGCCCGGGGGCGGATAGAGGAAAAAAAATGGGTAGAAAATCGGATATTTAGAACCGAAAATATGTTTTGAGAAGAAAAAAAAGGATATTAACATCCCTAATATGAAGTAGAAGACTAAAGTTAATAATAACGGATTATTTAATCACTCCAAAGAATTATTTACTCAAATAGAGTACTCATAAACTATTTAATATTACACTTAAATGTGCAGTCTTTTGAAATAATTTGTTTCGCATTTTCGGTTTATTTTTCGGTTTTGGCCGAAATTGTAGTTAAACTTTTGGTTTCGGCTTCGGTTTCGGCCGAAAGTCAATTTATAATATTCGGTATGGTTTCGTTTTCGGCCGAATCTAAACATTTGGTTTCGGTCGGTTTCTAGTGACAACTGTGTCTTCCATAAGCTTAGTTTTGTAATGAAACACTTGATGTCGTCGTACAACTGAGTGATGAGTTTGTTTTTGCCTTGTAATTTCAAATTAAGATCACTTAAACGTGCAGTAATGTCCACAGCATACGCTATATCCTGGATCCAACATTCATCTTTTATTTTACATGTTTTTACCTTTCATCTCCAAAATCAAAGTAATGTCTGGTCTCAGCAAATAGCAAATATATAGCAGTCTGCTTCCCTTTGCTCTACCCTCTCCCCCCCCCCCCCCCCCCTTTGCTTTCCCGACGTACATTAACTCAATAACATTACGTATCGAAAAAATGGTGACATTTTCTTTTTGTTTATACAAGTAAATGATCGGTTTGTTTTTATTTCTCTTTAAAAAAAAATAACGCAGAAAAGGGATGATCAAATCCACATTTGTTCTATAAAATATGCTTTTATAATAAAAAAAACTATTTCGAATCAATTTTCAGATTATTTGTAGGTCTACTCTATGGGATTACGTTTGCATGAAGTAATTAATAACCTCTGAATTCTTTTGCCGATCCTTTTTCAATGTAAATCAATATTATAGTTACTATCGATTCACCCCCTCTAAATGTATGCAATCTTGTTTTAAAGATATACAAAGCAGAGATTGCTCGATTTTCAATTGATTTGAGCTGGCTTTTCCAATGGAAACCAGGCAGTGTATGGATATTCTGCTCTTGATTCATTCCACGGCCAATCTGAAATTGCCAGCTTCAAACATCTCAGACAATAACATGAAGCATATTTCTTCTCTTGTTAGTTGCTATTGCAATGTTGTAGATGTTTTGAACATTCAGAAAAATACGTCGGAGTACATTATTATTCTGTAAACCTGCAACAACGACAAGGCTTAGCTTGTGGTCCCAGCGGTGGACAAAGGACAAGGGGTTAATTTCTTTAACAAGATTTTGAAGGCCATTGAAATGTCGAACTGTGTTTTATGCAAGATCAAAACTGGAAAATGGTGCTTCACAAGACGTTTCATAAGGGTGTTTTACAATGTTTGAGAAGTGTATCCTTGGCATGCATCATAGTCGAAGAAGTATTTGTGACATAAATTGTTCCTTTGAAGTTCAACCCATCGAATAATTAAAGCCATCCACAATTTCTTTGATGCACATCGAGATTTACCGTATACAATGATGTAAAGAGTTTTAACATTTATTTTCTGAACATTATTTTGTTAAACAAAGGCGGCTAGAGTCTATAATTATAGAATATTACTTTGCAAAAATCTTTTTGAATGCCACGACTTCAGGTTTTATAGATACACAAGCTAAATTTCCCGGTCTTTTCCCGGGGGGGGGGGGAATAAAATAGGCATGTATAAGCTACAGATAAAAAATGAATAAGTTACAATGAAGAGAAAGCGTTGTTTTTTTTTTAAATATATTTATTGAAATAAAATTAATTGTATAAAAAATAAGGTATATAGACTAACTGAATAATCGAACCCAGGTCACCCGCATGGTAGTCCGGTACGTTATCCACTTAGCTAACGAAGACACATGCCCGATGTGAAATCGCATAAGTATAATATGAGTATAATAAAGTAACGTGAATTTAATTTAACTAATATGATTGTTTGAACACACACACAGTTTACTTTATATATATATAGAATATAAATATGTGTGTGTGTTATTAGTACTGTAATTTCATTTACATAATAAAATATGTTATTGCTATCCGCCGTATCAAATGGTCATACAAAACTCATTACTATTCAATGTAGAAAAGAAAAAATAAATTCAGCCAAATTTCTATTGAATTATAGTCGACATAACAAGATTTCTAAAAGAAAAACGTAAATGCTAACTCGAGTCGCCATTGACAAAGTCTTAATGAGGCGTAACCTTTACAAATGGAAGAAATTTTTAACTGCCGGTTCTATTTTTAAATTTGTTATTACTTTAGGCATTTCCGTAAACAAAATAGCATGCTTTTGCTTGTGCTATACAATTGATGTGAACCTCGACTGCCAGTTATAGTCTTTTAGAAATAGACGAAGGCTACAATATTAGTTATGAGGAATCCGTTTTTAATATAAAAAATGAGTAGACGATAAATAATAATCAAAGTGTTAGTTGCGTTAAGTTAAATTTAGCTTTGTTTATAAAATAAATTTGGTTATTGAATAAACACAATTCGTAGATTCATAAAAAACATAAAACGAAAATTCTTATGAAAATTCTTATCAAGCAATACGTTTGATGTTATAAATAGGTGATTCTTCACGCTAGACATTCACAATACATCGTTTTCTTTTGGCAACATCTTTTGGAAATGAAATAACATTTAATCTCCTGAATCTATTGGTACAACAAGTAACGTAGCAAACAGACATGCTTTTTTTAAAAAATTAAATGATCGAATAAGACCGGAAATGTTATTTCTTGTCGACCTTTTATGCATGCATAATCGTTAAGACTTGTCAATAGGCCTATTCTCTAACAAAACAATGAAACAAAACAAAAAACAACTCAATATCAAACTCACCCACACGCACAAAATATAATGGCACAAAACAACTCAATATCAAACTCATCCAAACACACAAAATATAATGGCTCAAAACAACTCAATATCAAACTCATCCAAACACACAAAATATAATGGCACAAAACAACTCAATATCAAACTCATCCAAACACACAAAATATAATGGCACAAAACAACTCAATATCAAACTCATCCAAACACACAAAATATAATGGCACAAAACAACTCAATATCAAACTCATCCAAACACACAAAATATAATGGCACAAAACAACTCAATATCAAACTCATCCAAACACACAAAATATAATGGCACAAATTTTACGCAATTTTATTATTTATTTTTTTTTGTCTACTTTTTAACATGGAATTCACAAAATTTATCAAATACATAGCATTCTGCTTCCTTTTGCTCCCCCCCCCCCCCATTACTTTCCTGATGTCCATTAACTCACCAAACAACAATACGTATCGATAAAATGGTGACATGGTCTTTTTGTTTTTATACAAGTGAATGATCGGTTGTTGTTTTTTTCTGTCTTAAAAAGAAAACACAGAGAAGGGAAAGCGAAAATCTACATTTGTTCTATTAAATAGGCCTATGCTTTTATGATACAAACTATTTCGAACATAATTTTTACTATTGGAAAAATTAATTATAGGTTGTTACATGTGTGTGTGTGGGGGGGGTGTCTTTATATCTAGACTCAATAGTATGATGAATTTGTTTTTGTTTTTTATTTCAAAATATGTAGCGTTAGAAGAATTATAACTTTATGGAAACGTCTAGTTTTAAGTTATTTTTTTTTTATTTCCTCCCACCTCCCCCTTATACCTGTTCATGTTACCGACAACAATAAATTATACACACAGTAAAAGAACAGATTCGGACATGTTAAAAATAACTTACCCTGATTAAATAATTGTGAGTTGGATTTTCCTTTCAAGTAAAATTTGAAATAAAACTTCAGAAAACTGCGACAGTGTTAGAAACTCCAAGTTCCATAACTCGGTCAACAGAAGAGAACAAAAAATCCGAATTCTTTTGTGTAAAAGAATTACTGGCAAGAAACATGTAAAAACCTGGAAAATGAGTTCACCCCAGACTCGGGGAAATCTCGCACTGGACGTGAATTCATTGGTTCAAGCACGGGTAATCAACATAAATTATGGCGGGAGCTGAATGGGAGGGGGAGGGGGGAGGTCGGGGGGGGGGGGGGGGGGCTAGGTGTCGTGATAGACGATGCAATGAAGGACCGAAATGGACGGTGGGTGCGGAGAGAGGGTGGGGCGAACTGGAGGAACGGTGGTGCGAGGTTGGGAAGGGGGTGGGTAATAGGGAAGTATGTGTGTGTGTGTGTTGGGGGAGGGGGAGTCCTTGATGAACGTGCAAGGTAGGGACGGTGGGTAATAGGGAAGTGTGTGTGTTTATGTGTGTGTGTGGGGGGGGGGGGGGTCCTAGATTAACGGGGTGTAATGAAGAAAAAAGAACGATTGAGGGGAGGGGGGGTCTGAACGTTTCATACATCATTCGATTGTTGCCTAGGGGTACCTGTGTTGACAGGAGGCAAGGTGCGCAAAGACTAGTGCGCAGTGAACTTAATAGTAGCGACAGTTTTTGTTTTTTTTTATATTTGGTTCTTGGCATTTTTTTTTTCTTTTTATTTAGACATCTAGATCTATAACGTATTTAATTATGAAGACTATTGAAGAGCCGGTGTCCCATCGCCATCTTGGGACGCGTATCACATTTTAGATTTTTAAAAAACAAACAAATAAAAACAAATAACGTTATTAAATTAACCATGCGTGCATTTCGAGAGTAGGAATTGTCGTTAATAGCTGCAAATGCAGATTTGGCGGGTGTCTCCAGACCAGACGGTAAACATGATTTACCAAAGCCTAGAGGTCGCTGTATGACTAAGCTCCTATTCAAAAAAGGTATGTGTTAATTTTTCTTTTCTGTTTGTTATTATTTTTTTGGCTTTGAATCAAGTTTTAATGTTTACAGTCGAATCTTTTAGATAGAAGATTATTACGTCGTAGGCCCAAAACTCTTGTAGGGCGGCAGGGATTGATGGTCGGCGGCAAGGCTAGAACCCGGGCCGTTTTGTTGGCAGTCCCGTGTACTGACCGCAAGTGACATTGGTATAAAAAAAAAAGTAAAAAGTATAGTATGCCGTCGGACCAAACTGGTCCATGTGGTCGCTGAAGCAGCGTTTACCAGTTTCTCCTGGCCATGGCATAGGCCCAACTAGGGGATTGTGTGTCCAGCACAATGCCAAGCCGCCTGTCCTTTACGGTCCTTTACCCCTACTTAAGTCCGGTACCCATCATAGCAGGGTAGACTCAGGGACACACTCAAGACCCAGGAACAAATCCTAGCCACCAGGATTCAAACCCAGTACCTTCGGTACGCCTGCCGAGCGCGCTGCCAGCCCAACCACCGTGCCCCCAAGTGACATTGGCGCTAGGCTGGAATTGAAAATCTCTGTGATCCTTGTAGTCTAAGTGTTTTTCTCTGCTACGAAATCTTCTTCAGGAAAATGTTTTGACCAAGCAAGTCTAGCGCGGCGAAATTTTATGCTCGTGTAGTGCTGCACCTCCTGTGATGTTGTTTTGAATATAAGCTCTTTTGTTTTGAAAGTAAACCGCATTAGATTTGGGATTTAGTAGTGAAAATAATTTTAATTTATTAACATTTTAAAACCGGATTTCATTGGTGTTTTTATGCAGGGCCGGACTTAGACCATTAGAAGCCCTACGCAATTGAATTATGTTTTTCGTTTTATGTTAGTGAATCACAATATAAACAATAATGCTTAATGGTTTATCAGGTCTTGACTACTACTTTATTATTTAACTCAATAATGCAAAACAAAACCATACCACACAGACAAAAGAACAATTTTTTATTTTTACAAATTCAATTTATAAAATCATTTCCAATTGCAGTACAAGTTTACAACAAAAAAAAAAACAATGAGAAAATTTCAATTAACATTTTTTTTTAAACTAATACAAAAATTATTTTTTTTTAACAGCAGCACTATAAGTAAGTTAAAGTACCTTTCGGACCAAACTGGTCATAGTGCTCACCAGTTTCTGTTGCCGCGGCATAATAGGAGATTGTGTGGCCAGCACAATGCCCAGCCACCTTTTACTTTACCCCAACTAGTGTCAGGTACCCATCAGAGCTGGGTAGACTCGGGGACACCCTCAAGTCCAAGGGGAAAAAATCCAGAACTTTTGGATCGCCAGCCGAAGCTTATCTATTTAACATTGCGCAATACTAGAAGAATAGTTTTGATCTTTAGAACATCAATGAGATAATAAAGCTAGGACATTTTTAGTGAACTGAGATAAGAGATTATTCATCCATGACATAGGTCTTGGGGATATTAACTCTGAGCTTGATGCATTAAGCGCTCTGGAGAAGTGGATGAAGTAATTAGTGATGTGTAGTCAAGGAACAACTCATAGCAGAGGTCAAATCGATAGTGATGATTGCTTACATTTCGAAAGAAAATTACAAATCAGAGAAGATGGAAGTGTCACAGGTTGACGCTTTTCTGACAATATTGAAAAATGAATCATTAGTGTCAGAATAAAATTGTATTTTAAAGGAAGTTTTTTTAGGTTTTAATTTAGTTCCTAGCATTGGTTTATTTATATACGATCGTTGGTATAGGACGCATGGGGTTAAATATACATAAGGCAGGTAGAAGAAAATAGATAGATAGATAGATAGATTGGTGGGTATGTAGATAGTTTTGTTTGTTAATAGGTAGGTAGGTAAGTAGGTCGGGAGGGAGGTAGGTAGGTAAGTAGATGGATAGTTTGATAGATGATAGATAGATGAATAGATAAATAGATAGATAGGTATGTATGTAAATCGATAGATAGATAAATAGATAGATAGACCGATAGATAGATAAGTAATTGGACAAACGGACGGACGAATGCTCAGAACGAATGAGCGGACAGACAATCGAACGCTCAAAAGGACGGACATACTGAAGGAATAACATACGGACGGAAAGAAGGACGGAAGAAAATACTAAGGGACAGACGAATGAATCTTATTTTGTTTACTTTAATCTTATTTTGTTTCCTTGTGTGTTTGTATTCTCCCATTTGATAAAAAAAATGTAATGATTTTTAGATAATACAGTTGTCTCAACGTTTAGTGGGTTTGGGTGAAGAGAGATAAAACAATTACAAATTATCGAGACCATTAGAGAAAAACTCAAATCAAAATTGGAACTTGTGTGAATGTAAAAGGAGGCCTATGTGCCTGTGTATTCATGAGTGATGTGTGTCTGTGTGTTCATGAGTGATGTGTGTCTGTGTTCATGTGTGGTGTGTGTATGTGTGTTAATAAGTGATATGTTTCTGTGTGCTCATGAGCGAGACATTTATGTGTGTTCATGAGTGATATGTCTCTGTGTGTTAAGGTGTAATGTGTTTATATAGTTTCTCGTGTCTATATGTTCTCCATGGCTTTGTATCTCTGTATGAGACATTTTTTTCAGCAGAAGTGTATTCAAAATTAATTCTTATGAAACAACAACAAGACAACAGTAAAATACACGTTTTTCTTTTTTAACTTCACCGTGTCTGTGTGTGTGTGTGGGAGGGGGGGAGGAGTAGATCCACGTTTTCTGATAGGCTGACGGGAATAGTCATCGTAACCCGGCCCCCCTTATGCGTTCTCAGACCCCCACCCACCCACCCACAAGACGAACAGAGACGGGGAATATAGTTAAATTTTTTTTTATATTCGACAATGTTGACAAAACAAAAAAGTTCATGCCCCAATGCATTAAATCTAGCACCACACAAACGTGATATGTCACCAAACGTGGTGATCGTGTCACGTGTAGCTTAGCACCTTCAAAAGTGACAATCCCACGTAGCGCCACTGAAACTGGACCAAAAGATGGTCAGAATAAAAAGGGGACTTTTAATTACTTTTTTTTTTAAATACTCGTTTACACACACGTTTAAATTGGCTCAAAATGTATGTTGCACGGAGAGGCGTATTTAGGCATGTTCCACATGTTCCATTGAGCAGGGGACCACAAAAGCCCCCTCCCCCACACACATCCCAAAACACAGCAATGTCGAAAGGCAGGGGCGAGGCCACGAGGGCCGCCACATAAATTTGGCCCTATGGGAACAAGCAAGATCACCGTAATACGATATACGATGGTTTTGGAACAGGGCCCCCACAATCCTAAATACGGTTCTTTATGTGTATATAGTGTACCAAGGCCAAGGAAACTTATTATGGGACACACTGGCCTATTCGACAACGCGCTCGGGTAACTCAATAATACACAATAAAACCATAACACACAGACAAAAGAACATTAAATATTTTTTTTTACAAATTCAATTTATAAAAACATTTCGAATTGTGGTGCATTTTTACGAAAACGAACGAGAGAAGTTCAATTAATATGTCTTTAAACTAATAAAAAAAAGAAAGATATTTTTCACAGTAACACTATAAGCGTAACTATATTATAAGGTACTACCCTTCGGACAAAACTGATCATATGGCTGGTGAAGCAGCGTTCACCAGATTTGTGGCTACGGCATACCAGGGAATGTGTGGCCAGCACATTGCCCAGCCGCATTTTACTTTACCCGAACTAGTGCCAGGAACCCATCTGATCTGGGTAGACACAGGGACACCCTCTAGTCCCGGGAAAAAATCCTAGCCTACACCAGGATTCGAACCAATCGGATCGCCAGTCGAAGCTTATCAACATAACATTGCGCAATACTAGAAGAATGGTTTGATCTTTGGAACATATCAATGAGATAATCAGACTAGAAAATTTTTAGAGGGCGTTTGCCTACTTTCGGTGCTGAAACCGAAACCGAATTTCGGTCGGCCTCTACTCGCCACATAGGATAAAAGCGAGCCTTATGACGAGAAATTTAACATGAAGACGATTCAAGCATTATTTTTTCTTAACAACACGCCTGAGCTGGATTTAGAGGTAGTCATATCCTAGGCCAGGGGTCGGCAACCTACGAAACGCGTGCCAAGTCTGGCGCGCAGAGCGATTTTAAATGGCACGCGGAATACCCACAAAAAGGTAATTTCAAGTCTCCTATACAAGAAACAGCGTCCTAGAGAGGGTTAATTTTAGGCTGTAGGCACGCAGCACGCTGAACGAATTAGAAATCCTACTTGGCACACTATTATCAAAAGATTGCCGATCCCTGCTCTAGGCTTTTTAATTTATGATCGACCCTTCCAACCTCAAAAGACGATTTTTATGAGTATACCAATAAACAAAAGATAAACCAAGACACAAAACAAGTTAATAACAACATCAATTGCAAAAAAATAAAAATATATATAAAATATTAACAAAGTCTTCTTATTAAATGCAATATCATATTGAATGTGTAATGATTAAATAATGTTAAAAGATTGCGTGAGTATATGATAGTTTCACTGTAGCAGTTTTCTAAAAAGAAAGTGCTGAGAAAGTTTATAGGCTATTAATTAATGGAATGCGAGATTGGAATTAGCGTCAACATAACCACATAAGGACAGAAGCCAAAGAATCCAATACAGTCGTAAATTGGTAGGGCCGTATAACTGGAGGTTTGATACTGGGTGGGACCCGGCAATAAAACACAAAGTCATAAACTACGAGTAATAAAACGGAGGCTCGATTCTGCGGCCCTGCAAAGAACAGGGGTGCCCAGCCTGGTGTTTGCAAATGACCGCTGAAGGAAGGGTGTGGAAAAAGGGGGGGGGGGTGTATGCAAACACTAGACGGTTAATGGCGGATAGCTAAGACGTTATTGATTTGTAGTTATCATTTGATAAAAGTTCATACATATAACAGTTCAATTAACATGTCATTTATGGAGAAAAAAGAACATATATATGTTAAAAATGTTATACTCGTGTACTTTTCTTTGAATGCTTTCACAACTCGTTATTATAGGGTTCAATTATATATTGCACGGTAATGAAGTACTCTATAGCATGCGTCGAAAACCTTATCATAATAGCGTGATAAGGTAAGAATTTCTAAACGCATTCAGCGTGCCAAAGGCCCAAACGTTTGCCTGCCCTTTTCTTGTTGGAAGATATTTGAATGGCTTGTTTGGGAGTGTTTCGCGTGCCACTGACAATAGCTCTGCGTGCCAAGTCTGTCACGCGTTGCGTAGGTTGCCGACCCCTGATCTACAGTCTCTTCTTGATGACGTCTATGCTAATCTGACTTGTTCTTCAATTTTAATAGATGGGAAAATCAAGAATAATGTTTTCTTTTGTTTTTCTCACGTGGGGTTTCAGAAAGTCAATCTACGACATACAAATACAAGCTTTAACTCCCTCGGGGTGGATGTTAAATTATTGACAATAAAAAAACAATCTCGAAGGTCATACACCCCCCCTCCCCCAGCCCACTCTCCTCGGACTACAAAATAGACAATAAGGGGTGAATGTTAAGTGCTAACATCTATTTATAACTTACGTTAGTGACTACGTATATATTTAAACACAATTTTATTGACTACTGTTGCGGTAAAGGCAAAGTATGGGGTACTCGTAAGTAAAGAAATGGGTTCAATGGGTGATGGATAAAATAAAAAAGGTTGAGAACCATTGAACTGAAACAATGAATACTTCTTTAGTGCATTAGTTCGAAATTGCGGAAAAAAACAAAATTCAAGCGAATATTTTTTTCATACATTTATCGGAGAACTATATATCTTGGCCTTAGGTCCAGGTGATTTATAGGCCACACACTTCAGATCAGTTAGAGTTAGAGAATAGGTAGATCCGGATATTAACTATAAAACAGCCCTCCCTCTTCTTCCCTCCTTCTTCAAAGTGTCTCTTCATCACACGAGAGTAGTAACAAGTTCGTAAATGTACAGTCAAACTGCGAGTTCAATTTTCCTCTAATATCTAGGCCAAAAAAAATGTCTCGATTTTCCTCGACTTGGATTTTCGTCACTTTCAGTCGACTTCCTATATTGTCCGTTTCAGTTCTTTGTCGACCTCGGATTTCTGCGGCTTCGATTTGCGTTGGATTCGTTTTTTGAGACCAAAAGACCAAGAAGGAACACGAAGGATCGTACTCAGAAAGTGGGATTACTATTCTAAACAATATACCTGCAATTCTTTCTCCCTCCTCATCATATTTCATGTTCTAAGAGGCTACAAAAAGCTAAATTATTAAATGTTGAGTTATTCTGTACATCAATACATTTTTTTTTATAATATCAAGCACTGTATTTCTTATCTATAATTTTTTGTTGTTGTTAGTATTTTGGAACGGATTAATTAAATATGATTTGATTCTTTTGAGAATAATCGGATCTTGTTTCGTCTGTTTCGATTCTTTTTTTCAGGCGAATTTTTCAACGAAAACCGAGCCTTAGCGGTAGAATTTTCAGACAAATTTAGGGCTAATGCAGAAGTCTTTGTCGATTTCAGTCCGAGGCATGACATGTAAGAGGGTGGAACAATGGGGGAGGGGGGGGAGGCACGCCAAGATACTGTCCGAGACTAGCCACCTTGCGGTGACTCGATAAGTCGCGTAACATAGAGTACGGTCTGTGTAGTCACATGAACTACAGAACTTCTCCCACACCCTGCAGAATTCCCATGGGAAATTAACGTGGTGGCTCGCTCGTATACCTGCCCTTTCGCCCGGTAGCACCAATCCGAGACAATAGATATGGGCATCTAGGCACAGGCTTGTTTGAGACAGACTGCTATGCACATTGCTTCCTCCCCCAACTCGGAGGCTCGGAGACTCTTGGCGGTGCAATGAGACATTAAACGCACAGGAGAGGTTGTCCCCCAAGCGTTTGCCCGCCGATGCATTCTTAATGTGAACGTATCGGTGGTTTACACATTTCATCAAGTATTTGAGACCCTTGGGTACAAACGTAAAGTCTTAACCAGTATCACGTGGAAGCTTGTGTGGCCAGCACAAATGGAACCCGTCCCCCCCCCCTCCCAATCCAAACTAATGTCAATTAATGAAGAGCTCTTGTAGTCTCAATAACACCTTCCAGAAATGTAAAAAAAATTCTGGTGCTATGACCTGGATTTGAATCCTAGACCCCCCAGGCCATCGTGTCCCAACATTTCACGTGACCGAGGAGACAGTATTAGAGTTCAACGGTCTGAACGTAGATTGGAACAGTACGACAACACATACAATAATTTGAATAAAGTATTTTTCATTCAGACTTTGGTCAACGTGCCGAAAAGACATTGATTGGGGCCAATATTTAAAACAATAAATCGTTTTAGTGAGATTTACATTATGTTATTTAATTTTAATTGATATTGATTTAATAAAAAAATACATTTTAATATCTGTTTTTGTTAAAGAAATTGATACTTTTATATTTATAAATTTAAGTTTGTTTTCAAAAGTGGAAAAAAACTAAACATTATTTTACCTGATTATTCAGCGACATCCCATTTGGCAACAGGTTGAAAAGATGAAAAGTGGACCTGTCTCTTGTGTGAGAACATTGTGTCTGGGTTGGTGTTGTTTTTGTTGTTTTTGCTGGTGAGGGTATGTGTGTGTGTGGCCATAAACATGACTTCTTGTGTTGCTGGTGGACGGCCATGCCCGTACATGTACACAGTTGAGGGGATTTTGAATCTACAGAACACACAACCTGCGAAACGACAGCTGGTTAGGTCGCAAAACTCACATCCATATTGAACATTAGGAAAGGATGGCTGGGGGAGATAACATTAAGTCGATTAGTTGCTTTTTGATCGGTGGGAGGGTGGGAGGGTGGTAGGGAGGGTACTGAAGGCCATAAATAAAAATGTGTCTGTCCAAGGGCGTACCAAAGAAATAAAAATAGGGTGGAATCTGATTTTCTATTGTATACTATACATGTTGGGTGTAATTATATATTGTTTAACTAATTTTATAAATACATTTCGCTGATCATAGGGCCAGTGTAGCTCGTATGTGGCCACGGCATACTAGGGGATGTGTGGCCAGCACAATGCCCAGCCGCCTTTACTTTACCCTAACTAATATCATGTACCCATCAGAGTTGGGTAAACTCATGGACACCCTCCAGTTCCGGTAACAAATCCTAGCCTTCACCAGGATTCGAACCCCAGATCATCGGTACGCCAGTAGAACGCGCTGCCGCTCGACCAATGTGAAATGAAAAGTACTAAGTTATAATTTTTTTTAAATAGATTACTCCATAAAGTATTTAAAAACTAAAGTCCCAAGGTCCTATAGATTTCACGTTGAACCGAAAACGAAAATCAATAAATATGTAAACGACAACAATATGTGGTGCACCCTTCGAAAACCACTTCATAACATACATACCCCCCCCCCCTCTCCTCGTCACACATGCAGGGTGTGGTTTGTGAAGCGTTGATGGGTGGCTTATTTTTCTCACATGTCTTTCATGCTTTTTTTTTTAAAAGGAAAAAAAATGTTTTTAATTTATGAATCGTTTTATAAACTCTAAGACCCTAATCACCACCCACCACCCCCTCTGTCACCTCACGACAGCTAGAAGGTCACTGGCCGTAAGGATATCACCGTCACGCTATGGGATATTTCTCTAGTATTCAACTGGAAAAGATTGAATTACAAAGACAACTGTAAAAGTTAAAACGTACGGGGGTGGGGGGAGGTGTTTGTTGGTGCGAGGTGTCAAATGTGATATTTATCGACATTGGGACTCGTGGTGTGTTTTTTTGTGTGTTTCAAGTCATTCATGGGAGAGTAAGAAAAGAAACATTTTAAAAAAGAAGAGCCGGTGGACTGGAGACTGGAGGGTCAAGGGTCAACAGAAGTAAACAAAATACATAATTTGGCAACGGCAAAAGTGTTTTTTTTCTCACCTTACAAGCTAATGTTTTTAACGGTCTAGACTATTTATTGATTCTGTTATTCGAACGGGTAAAACTACAATCAAGTAAACAAACTTCCCAAGTGGCATTCGGGCATGGAATGGGTTGTTTGAACAAACCAGGAAAACCAGTAACTTAACATCATTTTAAAACATTAAATAAAGATGCAAGATTCGACTCGGACCATGGATGAGGGTAGGACGCAATAATCTTCTTTATAGAAGGAGCGTCTGTAATATATAAGATAAGATAAAAAGTATAATCTGATGAGCATTATGCTGGAATCAAGAGCTTGTTAGAATAGCATTACATGCATGTATATCATGCAATGTAATTTCAAAAGTGTTTGATCAACTCACAGTCGACTGTAAATAGAATAACTTCAAAGATCGAAATTAAAAAAAAAATCAACAGCATTAATTAAATCATAATAATAATAAAAATGGTAATTTCTTATAGCTAAATAAGAAAAAGGCTACATGAAGAACAAACGGCCTAAAAATTTGAAGCAAAGCAAGGTGTAGACCTATCTATGGGCTAAGTTAACAATGCCGAAGCTTGTGAGCTTATCTCTTTGAATAATGTTTATATATATATATATATATATATATATATATATATATATATATTTTAAAATATAAAGTACAGAATTATTCTTTAAAAAAATCCACATTTGTAAAACGTCTAACCATCGTGTTCGTTCACCGACAAAGAATTACAATAATTGTTCTGTTCCTTAGTGGTTTAGGGCCTCACTAGATCTAAGTCCGGCTCTTGTCATAAAAATATTTTACGACGGCTAAGCAAACCCTCGCCACCTGGGTCGCCCCTTCCCCAACGCCCCCCATCTAGTGACACTTCTGTAGAAGAGACCACTGTAATTAATTATCGTTTATGGTTGACCTCAAACACGCGGTCACATGGTAGTAATGTGTTGACCTTTGTTTGGACTTGACCTAGGTCAAGGTTTTCCACGTCATCAAATTCTTCTTTGATGCCCTGCACTGAAAAGACTTGTACTAAATGTAGAATCGCCATGTGTCCTGTGTTAGAGCCGGACAGTCCGGTCTTTCAGAAGACTGTCCACTATATAGATAAAGAAAAAAGCGGATCTTGACAAACATATGCTCAATCTTTTCATAACTTAAAGGTTTACAGACGTTCCTTCTAGATAGAAGATTATTACGTCCACTAGGCCCAAAACTCCTGCAGGGCGACAGGGATCCGTCGGGGGCAGGGATAGAACCCGCGACCTGTCCGTTGGTTTCTGGCTGACAGTCCGGTGAACTAACCGCTGGACCAGCCGTCTTCACTGGGCGGAATACACAGAAGAGGAAGGATGCAAATGTTTGCAGTATTTTCTGAAAAGCTATAAATTGCCCCCCCCCCCCCCCCCCCAAAGTAAGTTCTTCTTTCTTCTGTATTTTTATTCCGTTTGGACTTACTTTATACATATTACAGACGCCCCTTCTGTGAAGAAGATTATTGCGTCCTTCGCTCCTGTGTGGTCCGGGTCTAGTTTTTCATCTTTATTAATGTTTTAAATGATGTTTAAACCCACTCCATGCCCGGACGCCATTGGGGAAGAAAGAGTATTTACCGGGTATATGCATTTGTTATCGCCTAAGGGACAAGGACATAGTTTTTTGTCCTTATGTTTATCGGAACATCATCGCACAATCGAACAATCTGATTAGAGAAGAGGGGGTTAATTGTATAATAAATATTCGATGAGACATTTCGGTTAACCTCTGCACTGCCTCCCCCCCCCCCTTTCAACACATATACCCAATTATTTATAAAACATACTGTCAATGGGGAAATCTACTGAAACAAAAACAACACGGCTTCTTTTTGTAATTGGCCTACAAACACACACACACACTCACACACACACATATATATATATATATATATATATAGAGAGAGAGAGAGAGAGAGAGAAAGAAGGGCTTTAACATATATATATATATATATATATATATATATAGAGAGAGAGAGAGAGAGAGAGAGAGGGAGAAGGGCTATAACTCACGCTCTATTTTTTCCTTTTTGTTGTTGTGTAGGTATGTGTTTTATCTCAATATTTACCAATAACAATAACAAAGAGAAAACAACTTCATTGTTAAATCACTTTTAACGATTATAATTTGCCAATATCGATCCCCCCCCCCTTTCTTTTTATTTCATATAATCGACATTTCTTTGTTAACGATACCACGTGCCACGCGCTCGAATTTGAAACGAGATATTTATAGGTCAGTCTGCCACAGTGTAACAACACGCGCCGTGTTGAAACCTAAACGTAAGTGTGCTGTGCCAAATCTATTATTTATACATCTGACAATGTTTACACAAATATTGGATTATTAAAAAAAAGGAATTATAATCTAATTTTGAGACTTTTTTCTAAAAAAAAAAGGAATAAATTGGTTGTTCTGTTTAAGTATAATAAAAAGAATTTAGAGAAAATTGCCAACGGCTTTGTCACCAGTGTTGTAAATATTTAGCTGGCTATTAATGGTATACGTCTAGACTAGCAGGCGTCTGAACTACAAATATAAATGTATTTATTGTGTGCATAAAATGTATTTCTTGTGTGCAACTTTTTATATTTTAGGACAGCCACATTTCCTGGGAAAGTGACTTCCCGGTTAAGAGATTTCCCAGTCAAGTGATTTCCAGACCAAGTGATTTCCAGACCAATTGATTTACCGACCAATTGATTTTCCGGACAAGTGATTTCAAGACCAAGTGATTTCCAGACCAAGTGAGTTCCCGACCAAGTGATTTCGCCACTAATTGATTTACCGGACATGTGATTTCCCGGTCAAGTGATTTCTCGATCAAGTGATTCCCGGTCAAGGGATTTCCCAGACAACTAAAAAAACAACAACAAAGTATGAAACTATTTCTCAAAGCTAAATACGTGAGTGGGAGATTTCTGTGCGAGCCTGGTCTGAGGAAACGCCGTGTCCTGCTGGTGTTGGTCGTCAGTCTCGTGGCGTGTCTGCTCCTGATGTCAGTGAGCCAGGCGGTGTGTGTTCGAATACCCGTGTTCCTGTGGCTCAGGCCAGACATCTGCAAGGCTTGGGAAGGTAAGGCCTCAAAATATTTTTTTCTTTTATGCTATTAAAACTGTATATTCTATTTTAAAATGAATAATGTAAAGGCCTTTTGGTCATGGTAAAGCCAGAATTGTAAAGTGAAGGGGATGATGGTATGGGTGTGAACAAAAGTACAAAATAGTGCAAAATAGGGGAGGTAGGAGCCAAATTGGTTAGGGGTGCAAAAAGCACACACATTTTTAACTGAATTGTGATATGTGTCTAACAAGTCATAATACTTTCTATATTGTATTTGAGATTGTCTCGTTGGTTCATGTAGAGATATTTATTTACATTTGATTTTGGTATAGAGAGTAAGTAGATTTATATATTTTTACGTAATACAATTATGCCTTCTCGTAGTTTCTTCAGCTTTCTAAAGCGGCAATTAATTTTGAATTAGAAGGCTTCGGGGGAAATCCATTTATAAGACTTTCTGCACCAAACTCTATATAAGCGTATTAAAGCGGTTTTATGTTGTTGTTGATTCTCTGCCTAGCAACCAGTGAAGTTGAACGTTTATATTGTACATAATTTCAAGCATTAAATCCTTTTTCTTTTAAACATACATCCATTGGCTCAGAATTGAATACTCTTTAAGATCTAATAACCTAAAATGCAATATAAACTCTCGGCTGATGACCGAAAGTCAATTTCAGTTTCAGCCGAAAGCTAACCGAACGCAACTTTTTGGTTTCGGCCGAAACCGAAACCACACCCAAAGGGGCCATTTGCTATTTTTTCCCCGAAACCGAAACCGAATTTCGGTCGGCCTCTATTCGCCATTCTACTCGCTATTTAGGATAGACACGAGCATTATAACGAGAAATTTAACACGAAGAAGATTCATGCAGTTTGTTTGCCTTGCCTGTGCTGGATTTAGAGGTAGTCATACGCACGGAACTCCACGAGTAGATTTAGAATATTCGATTACATCAATTAGTTGTAGGTTAATGTAAGCATTAAAACAAGTAAAATACATGTAGAAAAGATACATATATATATATAGATGTGTTCCATTTGCCTTTCTAATTTATATCTGTCGCAGATTTCAACTTCACTCAAGATTTTGACCAAAAGAACAATTGGTGGAAAAGAGTATGTGAACTTGAGAGGTCAGTTTAGAAAAGCAAACAATGGTGTTGCAGAGCCAGTATCGCAAAATCTATCTATCTATCTATCTATCTATCTTCTATCTATCTATCTATCTATCTATCTATCTATCTATTGTTATTATATATATACGAGACAATAAGGTCACCTGACTTTAAATTCACCAATGTAGACTGTGTTTGTTGGGTTACGATCACCATTGGTCAATGTAGACTGTGTTTGTTGGGTTACGATCACCATTGGTCAATGTAGACTGTGTTTGTTGGGTTACGATCACCATTGGTCAATGTAGACTGTGTTTGTTGGGTTACGATCACCATTGGTCAATGTAGACTGTGTTTGTTGGGTTACGAACACCATTGGTCAATGTAGACTGTGTTTGTTGGGTTACGAACACCATTGGTCAATGTAGACTGTGTTTGTTGGGTTACGAACACCATTGGTCAATGTAGACTGTGTTTGTTGGGTTACGATCACCATTGGTCAATGTAGACTGTGTTTGTTGGGTTACGATCACCATTGGTCAATGTAGACTGTGTTTGTTGGGTTACGATCACCATTGGTCAATGTAGACTGTGTTTGTTGGGTTACGAACACCATTGGTCAATGTAGACTGTGTTTGTTGGGTTACGATCACCATTGGTCAATGTAGACTGTGTTTGTTGGGTTACGATCACCATTGGTCAATGTAGACTGTGTTTGTTGGGTTACGATCCCCATTGGTCAAGGTAGACTATGTTTGTTGAGTTCCGATCCCCATTGGTCAATGTAGACTATGTTTGTTGAATTCCAATCCTCTTTGGTCAATGTAGACTATGTTTGTTGGGTTACGATCCCCATTGGTCAATGTAGACTATGTTTGTTGAGTTCCGATCCCCATTGGTCAATGTAGACTATGTTTGTTGGGTTACGAACCCCATTGGTGAATTTAAATTCAGGTGACCTTATTGTCTCTCGTATTTCACTTTTGCGATTAGACATAGCATATTATGAATGTGCAACTATTTCCTTTTTTGTCCCTCCAGAGATTGGTACAGTATGGAATACCAGTGCAAAGATCTCAGACAAATGGGCAATTGGCCGGTTTGTTTCGACCAACCAATCACACCACTTGACCAGAATAAACCCTGCATAGTTTATTCATTTGGGTAAAAACGTGTTTTATTTTTTGTCTGCCTGAGTATAAAACACACAAAAATGTCTTGCAATTCATTTATATATTTTTAAAATTAGTTTGTTTTTTTGTGATACTGCTAATATAAATACTATTTTCGTTAACATATTATATTATAGTTTTGACAGTAAGGCCTATCATTATTTTCTCACATTACAGGATTGCATATGACTTCCGGTTCGATGACGCCATGGCTGAAATAAACTGTACAGTGTATTCCTTCGATCCTAGGTAAAACTCTACTGTGTATTCCTCTGATCCAGCAGTTTTCAACTTTTTTTTGATGCCGCGACCCTTTTATACAGCCTCTATCGTGGTGACGACCCCAAACCATCAAATAATTTCTAACTTTTATGAATTTTAATGTAAATATCTGATATGCAGGATGTAATTTTCATTGTAAAAATTTCCCATAATTAAAGCATAGAGATTAATCACCAAAAAAAAAAAGAAGAAAATAGGTGTTTTCCAATGGTCTTCGGCGACCCCCATGAAATGGTCCTTCGATCCCCAAAGGGTTCGCGACCCACAGGCTGGGAACCGTTGCTTTGATCCTAGGTAAAATTGAAAATGTTTTCAACAGCCATTAAGCTCTTTCTATTCAGTTACACAAGAACTAGTCCTGCCTAGCTAATACATACATCTATTTAAATTAGACAAAGATGTTTTTACAACCTTTACAATGCAATGGAAAAAAAAATGTTTTTTTGGTGGTTTAATAAATTTTAAAAGATATATTTACAAAACTATTTGGGAATTCGCTTTAATGATTGTTTTAAAATTAGGTGGTTTTGCAAATTCCATATTCTTTATTCCTTGTGATTCAGTGATATAGTTAGCATTGTACAATTTTGACAATTTTTTATTGTATCTAGACTCTAGACTATATCAAATAGATTTTTTTAAAATTTCATTTATAGTAATCTGATATTATACTAACTATTTTGTTGAATTTATTAATTTATAGTTCTTAGAATACCTATTATTAAAACATACCTTATTAAAAGGTAAATCGTGTCCTAACTAGTCCAAAAAATAAAGGGGAACTACTGTTGAATGAGACAAATATAGATTTATCATAGCATAACTGCGAGAAAGTGGAAATTTTCACAAGTTATTGCTCTTGTTACTATCTAAAGCATGGACGCCGAAGATCACACCAGAGGCTCAAGGGTCCACTTCCGTAAGCTGGGCATCGGGGCAGAAGACAATCCAGCGTTCAAACCCAGGCATGACGGTTACACGAAACCAGAAGATCATTGGAACATCATGACCTTGTCTTCCATCATGAAAATGCTGGGCCATACACCGGTAAGCTACATCTGTTTAACCCTTACAGTCCCGGGCGCGTATATAGCGGAACTGAAGGCAGCATAGATAGAAGTAGGTCGGTACGGGAAGGGTTAAAAGCCCAATGCTTTCATCAGCTTTCCCAATTTTCCGTAATCTTGTTATCGCTCGGCTGCCATCTAGGTGAGTCCCCGCCATCTTAATTATAGATTATATCATGACCGCTATTTCACGGCTGTTTAGCAGGACATGATATAATCAAACACAAAATAACAAATCAAATAAAAAAGTCTGGACCTACAAAAATGTTTTAAATATAATCATGAAAAATGATACAAAATCGCATTCTAATAATGCTACAAAAAAAAAAGAATGATTTTAAGCAAATACTCTTTCTTCTAATCACTGATCTATAAAAAGAATGGATTGGGAACGGAAAAAACAATCTTTAAGCAAAAATCAATAGTCTTTCACGTGAATGTCACTTACCTATAAAATTATATTTCCTAAACACTGACCTGTAAATACATGTCAAGTGACTTAGACTTCCTTTTCATCT